>JBAMBO010004198.1:0-79507 GCA_037044535.1 Lordiphosa magnipectinata | reverse complement strand
CTATATCGACTCGGCTGTTGACGCTGATCAAGAATATATATACTTTATAGGGTCGGAGATGATTCCTTCTCCCTGTTACATACTTTTGCACAAACTTAATATACTCTGTGTACCTTTGGTACAGAGTATAAAAACGAGAGCCTAAGTTAGGTTCGGCCCTGCCCGACTTCAATATACCCGTTACTTGATGCGAATTTGAAACAAACTTGATATGCGTACGGACAATAGGAGTCTACATTTCAAATTGGGTTGCTCTAGCTTTTCTAGTCTCTGACTTGTATCTAGGTGTTTATACAGACAGACGGACGAACAGACGGACAAAGATGGAAGGAAGGAAAGATGCAATGAGAGATCTTAAGATGCCGCCAACATTAAATTTTATACGTGAAAGAATATCTAAATTTTTTGGATTACTTGATTTTCGCATAGCTTTGAAGACAGCTAAAGAAGACAGATAAAGACTGCTGATGTTTGAATTGTGGTGATTCATGAAATTGCTATATAGTCAACCAGGCTCCTTTGTGGTGTGTGTGTGTCTTGTTTAAGAAAAAAAAAGAAAAGTTATGAACAAAATCATAACTTATTGACCTGGAGCCTGCTAAAAGTTATTTGATTGATATTTAAAGAGGTCACTAAAACAGTTACATTTTAATTAAAAACGACGAAAAGGCCAAGCTAACCTCGTCTGTGCTGAAGTTTTTATACCCTTGCAAATGCGGGTTTTGATATATCAGAGTTTAAAGACACATCTTCTAGATAATAGCTGCTATGTGTGAGAATTTACTCTGTTATACACTGCTCGCCACTTGAATAGGACACCCTGTATGCTCTCTTTAAAACTGCTCGTAACTCGAAAACGAAATGGTAGAATAACGGTATTTTTTGCATATTATCTTTGTGCAAGCATTCTTCGCTCTTTCTGGTATATTCCACGTTTTGGAATAGAACCGTTATAAAGTTGTTTGCACTTTATGTGAGCATTCGCAAAAATTCATTTTTTTTGCGCCACTTGAATAGAACATGCATTTTATTTGTTCGGTATCGTTGACACGTGCTCACAAATTTTGGTTTACTTTAACTTTTTGCTTTAATTGAAGTGTATATAAAATTAAAACGAGAAGGCCAAGCTAACTTCGTCTGTGCCGAAGTTTTTATACCCTTGCAAATGCAAATGTCACAGTTTAAGAACGCTTACATAAAAATCAAAAAATGTTGTAACTAAAACCTATTTTCCGACAGATAAACGTCTGAAAAAAGTTTTTCTCACTAAGACTCAATTTCGGACCGATCGGCCCTATGGCAACCATAAGATACAGTCACCCGATGTCGATCAACTTTTTCAAATTAGTTTGAAAGCGTTTAATATTAATAATCACCGACCTTAAGAACGATTTACTTAAAAAAAAAAAGTTTTTTTTCACTAAGACCCATTGTCCGACCGATCGGTCCTATGGCAGCTATAAGATATAGTCCTCCGATTTTGTCCAAAATTTGTTTCTGTTTGAAAGTATATAATATTATTATTGACCGAGTTTAATCACGTTAACATTGGAAACAAAAAAGTTTTTCTCACTAAAACCCATTTTTCGACCTATGGTTCCTATGACAGCTATAAGATATAGTGATCCGATCCGGTCGGTTCCGACATATTAGCAGCGTGCAGTAAAAAGAAGACTATGTGCAAAATTTCAGCTCGATAGCTTTAAAACTGAGAGACTAGTTTGCGTAGAAACAGACGGACAGACAGACGGACAGACAGACAGACGGACAGACAGACAGACGGACAGACAGACAGACGGACAGACAGACAGACGGACGGACAAAGCTCAATGAACTCAGCTCGTCCCCCTGATCAAGAATATATATAGTTTATGGGGTCGGAAATGAATATTTCTATGCGTTGCAAACTTCTGGGCAAAATTATAATACCCTTTGCAAGGGTATAAAAAATTGGCACTTCATTATCTGAGTCGGAGAAAGGAAAAATTCAAGCTTACAAGGATTCTGGCCTTTCTATTGCCAAAATAGCAAAAAAGTCGACAGGAGCCGTCACGCCATAACAAATTTTTTAAATAATGAGTCTAATTATGGTAAAAACATGAAGGGCCGCACCCACAGTGTGCTTACCATCGCGGACAAGCGACTTATATTAAGAGAAGCTTCCAATTCGCACGACTCTTTGGCCAAGATAAGGGAAAAATGCAACCCTAAAGCAAGTTTGACAACCATGCGTCGTGTTATTAATAATGCTACACACCTGAAGAGACTAAAAATCAAGAAGAAGCCACCTCTTAACCCGGCTCGGAAGTTACAACGCCTTGATTTCGCGCGCGCACATGTCACCTGGACTTCGGAGTAGCAACGTGTTGTCTTTTCGGACGAAAAATAGTTTAATTTGGAGGGCCCCGATGGCTACAGCTACTATTTTCATGATCTTCGAAAAGAAGAAGGCACCCGTGAGCTTAAATTTATTCCAACCACCATGAATGCGTTGTGTTATAATGGTATATTGAAAGAGGCCTTTCCACACTTCCAAACTATTTTTGCAAATCTAAAATGGATTTATCAACATGATAATGCCCCTATACATACGGCCCGGATTGTTAAATCGTATATAGCGAGCCAAAACGTGGAGTTATTAAACTGGCCACCCTATTCACCGGACTTGAATATCATTGAGAATGTGTGGGGATGGCTAACACGTTAAGTATATGGATCAGGTCACCAATATTCGAGCGTTCCCGAACTAATTGCAGCTATCAAATTAGCACGGGGCTCGATATCGTTGAATTATTTGGGAAAATTGTATGCATCCCTTCCAGACCGAATGTGTGAGGTTTTGGAGAAAAAAGGAGGCTCAACACACTATTAAAAACTTTTTTTGGTTTAAAAACATGTTAGTAATTTCTTATTTAAGTAATATTGTTATTTGAAAAGGATTGAAATATTCTTAAATGGTTTTTAGATAAAGTGTCCTATTCAAGTGGTGCAAAATGAAGACTCCAAAATTTGTTACTTATTGGTTAACAATGTTTTTTGTATACTTACAACTTTTGAATAATTTTGTAATTTTCGTCTAATTACTAATTTAAATAAACTTTATAAGAAAACATTATTTTCCTAGATGGCTTGGTTTAGCAGCAATTAACTATAGAAAATCGACTTTAGAGGTGTCCTATTCAAGTGGCGAGCAGTGTATGTTAGTTTATGTGACAGATAGTGCTATGTAGGAGATGTAAAGGGCTAAGAACTCTAGCATTATAATCAAAAATGATATAGCTAGATTTAAAATCATTTTATATAAATACAGGAAGAGATTAAGATCGAACAAATTGAAAACCAACAAGTTTTTATCACTAAGACCTATCAGTCCAATGACAGCCATCAGGTTTTGGCTCGTTGCCCCGATCAAGAATATATATAGTTTATGGGGTCGGGAATGAATATTTTTGTATGCTGCAAAATTCTGGGAAAATAATACGCATTCCAAGGGTATAAAAAATGTTTGTTAATGTCTACACATCTGGAGCTGAACCTATAATATGGTACATTTGGAACTACTTTTTAATAAGCCATTAACGTGATATCCACGAGGATTTTCGAAATTATTGTAATAGAATGTGTCATTATTCAGAATGTTTAAGTTATACTCAATGTTCTCAGTTGCAGAGAAGAAATAGGTGACCAAATGTTTGTGAAAGAAACTATTTCGGTGGCTAACACTTTTTGTTCATAAGCTACTTCAGCCGAGCTTCTCTGTACTTTCCTGGCTTGTGTGCTATTAATTTTGACTTATGAGAGTGAATTTTGCAATTTAACGCATAATCTGAACGGCAAAGTTGGAGAAGCTTTATCAAACTTTATGGGGCCAAGCTTTTAATTCCAGCAAGGCCTTGCAAGGGTACAATAAATAATTACTTAGTTTGTATATGCCAAATATTTTAAGACAGTCCTGCGACTACTAAGAAAACTTAATCCATTATTTAATAATGAATTTAAAGCTGTACACAAGCATTCACGCAAATCCGTATTATCCCTAATTCTGCCAATTAAAATATTCAATTAAGAATATTTGCATTTTCGCCTTCAAAAAGTAGACTCTTTGATATTTTGTTTAACATTTCCACTAGAGAGATAATCCAAAGGCTTAATATTTCCTTAAACTTCTGTTACAGTTCTCAAGCCAAATAATTAGGCAGCAAAAATAAACCTCCAGCATATTCAAGACTTGCTCGACTTTACCACAGCATTCTGTCGAGTCAAAAATCCTTACAAAATGCACAGCACTTTGCAATTATTGGAGAAAAAAAACAAGTTTACAAATTGTTTGATGCTATTTGCGTTTGAATTTGATTCGGAAGCTGTTGTGTAGCCCTTGCCCAGCATTTTTCTCTCTCTCTCTCGTTATCTCCGCCTGTTTGCTGGCGACTTGATGTGCTTTATTTGCTTTCATATAAACGCAATTTGCGTTTATTGAGTGCAAATATTTGTTTAATATTTTGCAATTTAATTTACAGCCCGACAGAGAGGACAGAGTGTTTGGTTCAACTGCAAAACGGACAAACACGCATATTTTTTATTTTTTTTGTATAACATTATTTACTTTAAAGGTTCGATGACTTTGATGTATTTTTAATCAGTTAAAATCAGCGCATGGTAAACAAGGAAAAAAAACTTATGCATGCTTTGATGCGCTTTTAAAATGGCGATGAGGAGGAGAATGACTATGGAAACTTTTTTAATGTTAAATGGGGTAATAAAAATGAAAATCAAATTGGGAAATATTCGTTGAATTTTATGTTTGGTTGTTGGATGCATACAATTTGTGTTTTTTTAATGATGGTTCTGCAGCATTAACTATTCTATAATATAAAGAAAAGTTAATTGTGTTTAATTTGAAAAAGAAGATAAATGGTAAAAGTTTTCCCGCCTCCTCCAGATACCACAATTAGGAAAGAACGTCATATCTCCCACCGATTTGTAAATAGATGGTTTCCACCTTCAAAACATATGAAGTAATCAGCATTTTTTATCGACCTGCTGAAGGAATGGTAAAGCTCGGGTATGTGCAGCAGCAGCACTGTTTTCTCCTATACGAGGTTGGTTCGGTTTTGGATTTTTTGGTGGTGTACTCATGTCCCTCACTTGTGCTGACAAGACTGGCCATTTTAAATGTTTACTTAAATTTTTGCCATCTTCGATTTTTGACAATTCCAAAATATGAAATCGTTGCTTGTACGCGAATTTTTGGCCAAACAACAAAACACTAATAATGCTGCAGCCATTGTATTACCCCGACCTGGCTATGACTTCTTTCTGTTCCCAAAACTAAAGAGGCCCATGAAAGGCCAACGCTACGACACAATTGAGGCGATAATACGGCATCGAAGGAGGAGCTAAACCAGGTCACAAAAAACGATTTTTTAAGTGCTTCGAGGATTGTAAGAAACGTTGTCCTAAATGTATTATATCCAAGGGGGATTATTTTTAAAGGTACAAAATAGATATTAATGAATAAATGCTAGTAATTAGGGCGTTCGAACTTTCCTTCAGCTGTCAAATTCCATACAAAACAAGAAAGAAAGTCGGTCAAGCCCCAACTATAACATACTCTGTACTAGTTCATTTGCTCCCGTCTATAATATTATAATACATCCAAGGAGTCACGCGATTATCGTGCAGTATTTTTATTATTCGCTTATCTCGAAGGTTCTCTATCTCTCCCAAAGAGTGTGTTTGCTTGAATACAGCGGTGGTAGGCTGGGTGGGTGGTGGTGGGGGGGTCGGATATCTTTTTTGCTCATAACCTGTGTATCGTTCATCCGATCTTTATCATTCCTTCATCGATAAATAGTTTTTGTTGGATCAGGAGCGTTTTCCTGACCTGAGAACATTTAATCTAGGATGGGTGTGTATGAAAATCCAGGACACGTGTCTCAAAGTGCAACTCCCGACAAATTTCCCACAGAGCAACACGATCTTGCTTCAATGAATGAGTGTACAGAACTAATTTATTCAGGGAGCTTAGAATTTATAAGAGCCTATGCGTTTTAACAGAGTTCGAAAAAGAGAGAGAATTCATATGTGTGTGAAAACTTAGCATACGGATATGTGTAAGTCGCTAACATTAAGCTTGCAAATGGCAATTATGTTGACAATCAACTGTGTTAACAATAGGCAGTTAGATTCAAAGGTTTTACAAAGCAAATACATTTGGTAACTTGATTAAATGGCAAAATATGAGAGTTTGACCGAACATTCCGGCCCCTCTTGAAAGGACCCTCTTTCAAGAAACAGGTAATATAGCAAGTTTGTGTATTGGACGACAGCATGTTCCAGATGACGTGCGAATGTGTGCTACACGGACACGATTGTCTCTTCCATACACGACAGATTCGACACGACCCAGCTTCCAATGTAGAGGTTGGAGGTTGTCTTCTTGGATGATTACCATTGTTCCAGCAGCGAGATTTGGTGACTTTGAAGTCCACTTTGTTCTGGATCGGACTTCGTTGATATATTCGGCAGACCACCGACGCCAGAATTGTTGCTTGACGGCTGTGATCTGATCGTAGCGATCCAGGTTGGAAATATTATTGGCGTTCACCACACGCTCAGGCAAGGCGCGCGGAGCATCTCCATTCAGGATGTGCCCAGCAGTGAGGGCACTAAAGTCGTTGGGATCTGTTGACAGCGGCGACAGAGGACGTGAGTTGAGTACAGCCTCTATCTCAACTACCGCTGTATTAAGCTCCTCGAAGGTGAATCGAGTATTCATCAGAGTGCGCACCAAGAGACCCTTTGCGCTCTTGACTGCGGCTTCCCAGAGACCGCCAAAGTGTGGTACCCTTTGTGGAATAAATTGAAAGGTTATTTCTTCGGATGAACAATACGATTGAATGGCATCTTGAGTCGCTGACTTAAACATGAAGTTCTTCAGCTCTGTTAGTTTGTTGGATGCCCCAACAAAATTTGTGGCGTTGTCACAATGGATTTGTGATACTGGTCCCCGACGAGCAACCATGCGTTTTAAGGCCTCCAGGAACTTGTTAGTGGATAGATCTGAAACGATTTCAATATGAACTGCCTTGATGGCCATACATACGAATATAGCAATGTAGGATTTAGTGGGACCTTTCCCTCGGATTCGATAATAGGTGTTCACTGGGCCGCAGAAATCCACACCAACGTTTCTAAATGGTTTGTCAGCTGTTAGACGCTCAGGTGGCAGGGATCCCATGAGTTGACGAAGAAGAACTGGACGATATCTTACGCAATGAACACATGATCTCACAATGCTGCGTGCCAAGGTTCTGGCGTTGACGACCCAGAATTGGAGTCTAAGCAATCCGACCAATGCCTTTGGTCCGGCGTGATAATTGCGCACGTGAAGATGGCGTGCGTAATTTCGTACAAAGTTTGACTTACTGGGCAGCAGCAATGGATGCTTTTGACGAAATGGAATATTGGCGTGTTCGAGTCTACCGCCAACTCTGATGAGCTCAAAACCAGACGAGTCATGCAGGAACGGGCTCAGAAATTTTAGACTGCTTCGTAAATCCCTTTGTTTTAGCAGCAATTGAAGATCTTCTCTAAAATGATGCCGTTATATATTCCACACGATACAATCCAATGCGTGGCGAAGTTCTTCTGGCGATGGAGTGGATGTTTCGAATATGCAGTTTTTGTTGGCTGCACGGTGAAATCTGAACAAGTAGGCAATGATCCGAAGAGAGCGATTATACGAGCTGATATTGTCGAGAACCTCCAAAATGTAGTTTGCTTCGATGGCGACAGCAAACGTAGACTTTCTTTTTTCAGCATCGATGATTTCCGGGTTTAGGGACCTGTCGGGGTCTTGACAGGGCCATTGATTATCGGGTTCGTGAAGAAAGGAAGGGCCAGTAAACCAAATTGAACGTTGAAGTTCATCTGATGTGCAACCTCGTGACACAATATCAGCAGGGTTGCTTTCGGATGGTACATAATTCCAACGACCACAAGAAGTGTGGTCTTGGATAGTGGAAACTCTATTTCCAACAAATGTCGACAATGTGATGGAGTGTTGTTGCAGCCAATGCAATACAATCTGCGAATCAGACCAAAAAAATGCGCTATGCGGCTTTCCGATGAATTTGTCCTCAATCTTGGCATACAAATTACTCAGCAGTTCAGCTCCACTCAACTCAAGTCTAGGAAGAGTCATCTTCTTGACAGGCGCAACTCTAGATTTGGCAGTTAGCAACTGCACATTCACGTGGCCGAGAGAGTTGGTTGAACGCACATAAACGCTGCAGCCATAGGCGCGTATCGAAGCGTCACAAAAGGCGTGCAGCTGAATGTCCACAATTTCGTTGATCCCAAGTTACGCCAAGAGCGCTAGTGATGGCGTCTTCATCCAGATTCAGTTCCTTGTCTGATTCGTCCTCCATGAAGGCAGGATGGTTGGAATGCCATTTGGTTAGTGGGAACAATCCACGATGAAGTATCTCAGTGACTTCCTTCTTGATGATCTGCAGCTGGGTAAGATCGTCAGCTCCACGTAACATATCATCGACGTAGAACGATGACTTTACAATTGATGCTCCGAGTGGAAATTCATCCTGATGTAGGTCTGCAATGTGCTGCAAACTGCGAACTGCTAAATACGGTGCAGAGGCGGTCCCGTAAGTTACCGTATTTAGCTCATAGGTTTCCAAATTAGCATCAGGGTTTGTTCTCCAGAACACATATTGGTACTTTCGATCTTCAGGACTTACGAGGACTTGTCTGTACATTTTGGTTACGTCAGCTGTGAGAGCGTAACGTACCAACCGGAAGCGAAGCAGGAGAGTGTATAAATCGTCTTGTAGCGTTGGGCCAACAAGAAGTATCTCATTTAATGAATGTTGAGATGAAGTGGTGCACGAGCCGTCGAAAACGACTCGCAATCTTGTTGATAAGCTAGTTGGCTTAAAAACACAATGATGAGGTATATAAAAGTGTGGCTCACATACCTTAGGATTAGTCACCAACGTCATGTGACCGAGATCTTCATATTCCTTCATAAAACTTACGTATTGCAATTTTATCTCAGGCTGCCTTTGGAGGCGCCTCTCAAGTGCCAGGAATCGCCGACGAGCAATATCACTTGAGTTCCCCAGGCAACTAGGATCCTTTTTGAACGGAAGATTGACGACGATTCGTCCGTTTCCCAATTGATGAGTTTTCTTCGAATATATTTCTTCACAGATGCGATGTTCTGGCTGAAGCGACTTCTTTGGATTATCGACAGCCTCAACACTCCAAAGCAGTTGAAGATTCTTTTCAATTGACTCTTCTACTGACAGCATACATACCGACGATTGTTTTTGTTGCTGATGTTGATACCGGCCTGACACGACCCATCCGAACAATGTCTTCTGTAAAACTGGCAAATTGTCTCCAAGCTTGATTTGTCCAACAGCAAGGCATTCGAAGAATGCCTCCGTGCCAAGCAATAGATCGATGCGTCCAGAACGATGAAATTGATCATCGGCCAGTGGAGTATTGGCGGGCAAATCCCATTCAGATGTGTCGATTTCCGTATCAGGTTGATAGGCGATGTGTGAAGTTATGCAGAACTGCAGCGTTACTTCAAATGGTGACACCCGAGACTTTACTTCAGTCGTGGTGCACGTGTTGATATTAGTAGTTGACTCCCCAATACTTCGGATTTCTACATTACGTTTTTCTCTGCGGAGAAACAATTGTTGGGCGAATTGGTCAGTCATAAAGTTTACCTGCGAGCATGAATCCAGCAGCGCTCTTCCTTGCTTGTATGCCCCTGACGAGTCTCTTACAAGCACCTTCGCGGTGGCCAGGATGATTTGTCCACCTTGTGATTGATTCATGTGCGAGTGCGTGGCTGCTCCTATATGTTCCGGACTTGATGACGAAGCTTGCGTTGTTGACGATGAACGGCTGTAGTGGAGCACCGTATGATGTCGACCCTTGCAATTGCGACAACGATGATTTGATGGACAAAGAGCCAATTGATGGCCTGGTTGCAGACCGTTGAAACATAGACCAGCGTTCCTCACAATGTCGTATCTAAGCTTCGTGTTCTTGCCTTGAAATTGAGAACATTCTGCAAGCTTGTGGCCAGAACTGGAACAAAGAACACAGGTTGGATTAGTGATCGCAAATGATAAACCCTTGCCAGGCTTGGCACTGGGTTTTAGTTTATCAGTCTCAGCCATACGATACGATGCTATGCCACTAGACTGTAAAAACTGACAATGACGTTCCAATACATTAGAGCACTGTGCCCATTTGGGCAACAAACGCAAATTGAGGGATTCGTTTCACTTCTTCCGAGTCTGTTGATCACATTTTCCCATTATTATGTAAATCAGCATGCCTTGTGCAATATCCGACCCTGTGCCTAGGGACGAAAGTGATGAATACATTGCGGTGGCCTTCTCGATAAGAACTCGCAGCTGATTTCCATCAGGTTTCTCGACTGGTTGTAGGTTGAACAACGCCTCGATCGTATCTAAAAATGTGAGCGTAATGTTGTCGTAGCGATCATTAAGACGAGCAATGGCTTTAGGGTAGTTCTCTTTGGTCACTTGGAATGCTTTAACAGCTTCTAAAGCAGGACCCTCCAGGCAGTTTAAGAGGTGGTTAAACTTCTCAATGTCTGACAATGTTGGTTCATTACCGATGATTTGGTTGAACCACGTTATAAATTCTTGTACTCTGACCTCTTTCCATTAAACACTGGAAGAGCCAGTCTGGGCAGACTTGACGGTGGCATAGAGCGGGGCGAACTTGCTTGGCCGATTGAAGTGCTATGTAAGGCTTCTCCAAGTTGCTCTAGGATGGACACTTTGATACTCACAAATGTATCATCAAGGTCTGCGCGACCATCATCGTCTGGATCTGCAGCTTCAATTTCGGTCTGTGCCGCCAGAGCTTCTTTGTAATGAGTCTCTATCATTTCCAGCCGCAATTGTAATTCAGTATTTGATAATCTCTGTTCATGGCCATCTTGATCAACGGTAACCTTATTCCTTTCTTGTAATCGAGAAAAGTTTCGTATAATACTTGCAAGTTTGCGTTGACAATCTTCGAGACCCATTGTGTGTGTGCTTGCAACAAATTAATTTATTAGAAATGTAAAAATGTAAACAAACCAACGACTCGATCTGGCAACGCCGTGCACCAATGTGAGAGTGAGAGAGATCTGTAAACAGCAGCAGCGACGTTGCAGCGAGCAGCGGCAGCGAGCAGGCAACGGCAGCAATGTTCAGCGAGAATGAAGGAGCGACGAATTCTAACGGCGCAAACAACAGCAATGGGTTGGGCAATTGAGAACGACGTTTGGCTGTTGCTGTGCCAACGATGGATGATGAGGCGAGGAGTGTGACGAAAACTTGCGGAACTTTCCAATGTTCCTCGTCGGCTGACTCGAAGCAGCGACAAATTGCGGGATCTTCCAATTGATCACGCGATTAACTGATGTTCACACTCAATGTGAATGACTTGGCGAGATTTTTCCAATGTCTCGCTTGGCTATGTTGGCGACTGGCCGAGCAGTGCCAATTGATGAAAATACAAAATTTCCAGTCCAGAACGCTAGGTTCTTCAATGGCTCGCTTGGAGCGGCGAGCGAAGTGATAGGGTATCAGCTTCTATTGCGGAGAGGCGGCGACATCCGTTTGATGGTCCCGTTCCAGCAATTTCCACCAGGCTTGGTTAGGTTGTCCACCGGCCGAGCAGCAGCACAACAAGGAAAATTCAATAGTTTCCAACAACTATATGAATTCAATTGCAGAGAAACGGCGATATTCACAATAGTCCCGTTCTTGCAATGTCAATGACAAGCCTGGTATATGAAGTAGCACTTTAGAATTTCCAAAATTTTCCGGAATTTTCACACACAAGCCCCACGTTGGGCGCCAAAATGTTGGATCAGGAGCGTTTTCCTGACCTGAGAACATTTAAACTAGGATGGGTGTGTATGAAAATGCAGGTCACGTGTCTCAAAGTGCAACTCCCGACAAATTTCCCACAGAGCAACACGATCTTGCTTCAATGAATGAGTGTACAGAACAAATTTATTCAGGGAGCTTAGAATTTACAAGAGCCTATGCGGTTTAACAGAGTTCGAAAAAGAGAGAGAATTCATATGTGTGTGAAAGCTTAGCATACGCATATGTGTAAGTCGCTAACATTAAGCTTGCAAATGGCAATTATGTTGACAATCAACTGTGTTAACAATAGACAGTTAGATTCAAAGGTTTTACAAAGCAAATACATTTGATAACTTGATTAAATGGCAAAATATGAGAGTTTGACCGAACAGTTTTGATTACTGGATATCTCTAGAAGGAACGAACAATCTATCATAAAAAGTTCATATGAAGTTTTTTCCAAATTCCGGGGGCGGGAGGGGGCGTGGCAAAAATTATAAATAAACTTGATCTGCCTGCAAGTATAAGAAATATATGTCCCATACATGTCAAACCTCTATCTATTACCATCTCTGAGATCTCTTCGTTCATACGGACGGACGGATAGACGGACGGACGGACAGACGGACATGGCTATATCGACTCGGCTGTTAGTGCTGATCAAGAATATATATACATTATAGGGTCGGAAACGATTCCTTCTCCCTGTTACATACTTTTGCACAAACTTAATATACTCTGTGTACCTTCGGTACAGAGTATAAAAATGGAGCGCAAGACTAAAAATCGTCTGCAGAATTTTAGTTATGACGACAAAAGCGCATAAATTGATGCTGTGAAAAACAGTGCATTTTTATAGGACATCACACATGGAAAGCACCGCACTTACAAAAAGTGCTTGGCAGTTGGTGACCATTTGGGAAAAGGAGGTTAGTATTAGTGTTGTTGTTGGTCCAGTTAAACGTTTGGCCGACAATTGCATATTATCAGTTGGTGTGGCTGCCTCATACTCCTTGGTATCAGTGTAGCTGCCAGTGTTGTTCTTGGAAGTAGAATTAAATTCGCTTCTTTCTTTTCAGCGGACGAATGTAAAGGCGCTTGGATCTCACTTTGAGAGAGTCTCCGTTACTACCGCGGTAAAGCCAAAAAAAGCGGCAGTGTGGGAGGCGTTGAGCTGGAGCAAGAAAGATTTAGCGAATGTGTTGATTGGGAATTCGTTGACCAAATAGCTTCCCTGCCTAATGCCGGCCGAAAGACGGTAAGTTGTAACTCATAAATCTTTTCGGTATCCCCCATTTAATTATTTATTCATTTGCACGCAGCACCCCATCTGCAACACCCAGTCCGGAATAATAGGACATCAGCTTTGATATGTCAATCCAGCCCAATGAGGACAGTACGTTTTCCGATGACATTTTAGAGTTTGACTCTACAAACTCTATATTACAGTCATATTCCCATGTAAGTTATATATTTAGATATAAAGTTATGCAAAGATATTGACTAATTGTCTTTCACAGCAGGCAAAGCAGTCCAAAAAGCGGAAGGTGGACCAGCCCTCGGAGTCCGATGAGTAGGTTGGAATGGTGAAATCATTTTCGAAAAAAAAAATAAAAGGAAACGGATTTATCCCGATCAATCTTCCCATTTTGGGCCACTTTGATACGACAGTTGCCCTCTGACGTGGCCACCACGATGGAGGTGCAAATAACAAATTTGCTGTTTGAGTCATTAGAGGCTCACAAAGAAACATAATCCAAATAATTAATAATATAATATTATATATTTAAATGATAAGAATATTATGAAAAATGAAATTCAAATTTAAATATTGGTAGCACCAGCAGCATCATTTTGCCAACGTACAGACCTGATATCTGAGTTAACAAAATATCTAATTGTATTTCGCACATGTTTGGGGTATTCTTGTAGTTGTGGAGAGCGCAGTATTATGCTCCAATTTTGTGAGCTCTATTCGGGTGACACAGTAAAGTGGGTTTTCTTTTTTATTCAATATAATAGCTAATAGACATCGTCTCTGTTGCGTATTGGGCCCCACTTTATTTAAATCCCTTAGTTAAGTCCAAGGACAAATCGGCTGGCTATTTTATTTATTTTGTATTTTTTAGGCTGATCACACTGCCTTATACATTCCACAAAAGGAATATCTAGCTAATTTCTTGAAATAAAATTCGAACGCCCTCAGTACTAGGCTTAAAGAAATACTTTTTGAAAAAACCTCGTGTACACTCTAACTGAGCATGTACTTTTGCAGGTATAGAGTATTTAATAGTCGGGCTAGACCGACTTTCATACTTGTTTATGTATGGTTCGCAATATGAGTTATGGGCTTTAAGAAATCAAAGCCAAAAAGGTGTTCTAGATATTTTTGGAGTAACCCCATATAAGGATAAACTTTTATTTTCAATTTTTAAAATACAAATTGAAAAATAGTTCTTATTGTCTCGTTTTACTTAAAAATCCCATTCAACTTAAATTTGCCAGAAATCCTTAACACACCTAATGCGACTTTTTTTTAACTTTTTTAAAATGTGTAATATTCATATAGATCCTGAAATGCATTTTAATTGTAAGCAGAATAGCGCACCACAGAAGGAGCCCGTTTCATTGCAAGTATCGCATCCATCGACAAGTCAGGTAGACAAAGCTTTCTTAAAGAGTTTCTTAATTCGATTGAGGCGTGCTCTGGGAATGATTAGACCGATGGGGAAGATGATCCTGAATGCAAATTAGCGATAACCGAAACAAACGTATACTCCCCCAATCCAATTGAAATAGGTGAGAATATAATGTAGTATTGGGAGTACAAAAAGTACATGTATCCTCGGTTGTATCAATTGGCGAAAGTGGTCCATTGCGTGCCAGCAACAGAAGTGTCAGTTGAGGGGCATTTTCTGCTCTATTGGTTATGTCTGACTTGAGATGCAACTTGGCTCAAGATTCAATAAAAACGAGAAAGGAAAGCTAACTTCGTCTGTTCCGAAGTTTTAGTACAGTTGAAAAAGCTCAATCAGTTTGAAAACATTTAATTTTAATAATGACCGAGTTTAAGAACGCTAACATTGAAAACAAAAAAGTTTTTCTCACAAAAACCCAATTTTCGAACGACCGTTTCTATGGCACACACTATGGCTACAAGAAGTAGTTATCCGATCCGGTTCCGACATATTAGATAGCTTCAAAACTGAGGAACTAGTTCACGTAGAAACAGACAGACGGACGGAATCGACTCAGCTCGTCATGCTGATCAAGAATATATATATTATACTTTCTGTGGTCGGAGATGATTCCTTATAATACACTTTTCAAGTGTATAAAAATATTGTTCCTCAAATTGAATAAATAATGCGATAAAAGCATGCTGAAAAATTCATTGTCATTGCATTTTTGGTTTTCAGATACTTTGCACAAATGTGCTGTTAAGGAGTGCAACCCGACAGAGTATTTGGACTGGATCGGTTCGGTTTTAAGCCACTAGAGCTGCCAAATAGCGGGTTTTTGCAGGTTCAATGGTTCACGCTATTTAACTATTTCTCAATTTGCAAACATCAAATATACGTATATTATATACGTACATACACGAATGGTACTTCTATTGATCGGGCTGTTTTTATACTCTGTACCGAAGGTACATAGAGTATATTAAGTTTGTGCAAAAGTATGTAACAGGGAGAAGGAATCGTTTCCGACCCTATAAAGTATATATATTCTTGATCAGCATCAACAGCCGATTCGATATAGCCATGTCCGTCTGTCCGTCTGTCCGTCCGTCCGTCCGTCCGTCCGTCCGTCTGTCTGTCCGTATGAACGAAGAGATCTCAGAGATGGTTAGAGATAGAGGTTTGACATGTATGGGACATATATTTCTTATACTTGCAGGCAGATCAAGTTTATTTTCAATTTTTGCCACGCCCCCTCCCGCCCCCGTAATTTGGAAAAAACTTCATATCTCCTACAGTTTTGGATGTAGATCGTTCGTTCCTTCTAGAGATACCTTGTAAACAAAATTATTTATCGATTTGCAGAAGGAATGATCAAGATCGGATGAACGATACTCAAGTTATGGGCAAAAAACGGCCAGTTAACACCACCCACCCCCCCACCAACCACCACAGCAACATACCCTAACCGTTCAACACAGGCAATCTTAGTGCGAGAGAGAAAGAGAGAGAGAGAGAGAAACTTAGAGAGCGCACCGCGTTGTGCGCGGGGTGTTAACTGGCCGTTTGACTCCTGAGCAAGTGCGAGTGTAAGGGTACAGAGTATGTTATAGTCGGGCTTGACCGACTTTCTTTCTTGTTTTTTTAAAAACATTGAATTTACAGCCCCAAGCCAAACCTTCTCCTGAATTTCAGAGGTTTGCAGCCTTGGTTAGGAGCCATATCTTAAAAATTGTTTACATTTCGGAATGAATGACAAGGACCCGGGCTACGCCGGGTATACAGCTCGTATAGGTATAAAGACTGTACAGGTGAAAAAGGATGGAAGACAATTGCGGAATATGTTCGGTACCAAATATGGTGGGATCAATGGACAATCATATGGAGAGCTCTCCGGCCCTACATTTCTCTTCCCTTAAAGAGTACGCAATAACGACTTATACAGTCTTCGGTAAACGTGAAGTTTTCGGATGGGTTTGGCTGTTTTAAAAGAACACTAGTGTTCAGTCAGTTCAAATACTATCAGCAATTGAATGCATATTATTATAATTTGGCATAACCAAAACATAGAATTTAAGAGAACCCTTTGATTTATTACACATACAGATATTGCATTGAAGCTAGCTTGATCATAGACTTAAGAGTACTATTTTATCCGATTGTACTTATCTGTAGTTGCTCTCTTTGCTTTGTGCGCTTGCATGCTCTCTAGGCAGAAGTCAGACCATTTACATTTAATAAAGTCAGTTGTGGAAAATACTTGATGAACGAAACACCGCGTTTGGTCTGGAATCGAGTTGCATTTTTCCCTAAAGGAAGTTCACGGGATTAGCTTGGAGTTAGCTAATCATTTTAGCGCCCCCGGGTGGACCATCGCGGATTTGGATTTGTGGATATCATCGCTGCTCACCTTGGTTTAAGTTGGACTTTGATTCGGGTTGAGTTTGGATTTTCCTGGAGAATCAATTGCGACCGCTTGGACAATTCGGTCTCATGTCGTGTACACTGCGCTTGTTGTTGTTGCTGGATATATGGGTTGCTGCTATCATTGCAAAGGGCATATGGCCAGCTCCTCTAATAAGGTAACAAATCCAATTTATTATACTCAATAGATCCATGGGACTATTGAAGACGGAAATTAGCAAATTAGCAAATTAGAGGTTATTTGAAGGTGAATTCGTCGTCTCAATTTAGACATACACACACACAGGCGCATACATTTGTGTAGAGGTGCAGTTGCTACGCCTGCGCAAATTTATTTCTAACGGGCATTGTGTGTGCACATAGATTGGCTGCTGCAACAGCGGTAATTACTTGATTCTTTTTAGTCTGATTCTCAGTCGGCAAGAAAGTTTAAGGACCTTTGCCTTTGAAAGTAAAAAAAGTCAAATCGTTCGTTTTGTTCTGTATTCATATACCAGTAGAGAAGTTGATATTGTACTTCCATACATTTATGCATGGGTTGCTTGAAATAAAAGTGATTGTTAGTCAGCATAGATATAAACATGTCAAAGAAGCGTAACGCCAATACTTCTTTAGTGAAGGAATCTGATGAAATTGTACTGCTTCAAGAGCGAGACGTATTACTCGCTAACATATCGCGCATTAAAAAATCCATTACCACTGGCGCTATTTCTATGGATGCATTACAATTAGAATATCGTACTGAAATTTTGAACGAGTATGTGGGAAAGGCGTTCAAAGTTCAGTGGGCATTGGACAAAATCAACCCTGAGTTATCATCTAGTGCAGAACTGGAAGAGTTATGTGTGACTACCAAGGCTCTGCTGAAATCTATTGGAGGAACTTCAAAACGCAAGAGTATAGCAAACTCCACAATGAACGGTTCGAGTTTACCTATACATCATAGACAACTGCCACAGATGAAGTTGCCAAAGTTTAGTGGGACTTACTCAGAGTACAAAAACTTCATAGGGCTGTTTGAAAGTTTGGTCGATGATGATGAGATGTTAACAAACGTAGAAAAATTTAACCATTTGCTCGCATGTCTCGAAAAGGAAGCTCTGGGTACTGTTAAAGCCTTTCAAGTGACAGACAGTAACTATCCGAAAGCCTTAGCGGCGTTAAAAATAGTGTACGACAATGATTGCTTAATTTTCGTTGAAAGTATTTCGAAATTGTTTGAACTTCCGTCAATATCTAGTCCATCTGCTGTGGCTTTAAGGTCGATGGTCGACACGGTAACCGCAATCTTCGAGTCGATGTTGTCTGTGGGTGACGACAAGAAGATAGCAAATGCTATGCTTATCCACATAGTAATGTCAAAGGTCGATGTAGGAACGCGATCACGATGGGAGGAAACGCTCGACTACAGTAAAATTCCCTTATGGAGCGACTGTGAAGCTGCTCTCAATAAGCGTTTTTCAGCATTTGTCAGCAGACGAATCGTGTACAGGGCGTGGGAAGATCGGCAAACCTAATCGAGATAGTCAACAAAAGAAAGGTTCTAAAACAGCATTAGCAGTAGCTTAGGTTGAACAATCTTACCCCCACAAATGTGTCTTTTGTAAGTCAAATGAACATTTTATTAATTCGTGCTCTTCGTTCAAGTTTCTTACATCCTCCGTTAACCATGCCATGTCAGATAAGACGGATCAAGTCGTTTTAGCTACAGCTTTGGTAAAAATAAAGGGCCAGCTCGGTGACTATCAAGTAGCAAGAGTGCTATTAGACTCGGGATCTCAGCCAATACTTTAAATCTTCAGAGAGTAAGAAAAGAGATTCGATTACTTGGAATCGGGAAGTCAAATTCATCCACTGAGCATACGGTCCAGACTACAGTAGCCTCAAGAGTAACTGATTTCCAAATGGAAGCTGAGTTCAGTATGAAAGAGCAATTCAGGCTACTGATATATCCATTCCAAAACATGTACAGCTCGCAGATCCAATGTTCTATAAACCGCAGCGGGTTGATCTTCTTCTGGGAGCAGATGCCTTTTTTGATTTGATGGTTGCTGGCCACATTAAATGTGGCAGCGACAAACCAATTCTGCAAAACAGTGTGTTCGGGTGGATTGTAACAGGCCGATACAAGTCATTGAAGAGTCAACCGCGTTTACAAGATCCTTGTCCGCTCGATGCATTGTTGCAAAAATTCTGGGAGTTGGAAGAAATTCAAAATGCTACTAAAGCTAAATTATACACCCCAGAACAAAAGTTTTGCGAGAAATCGTTTAGGGAATCGATTTTACGACTGCCCTCGGATCGGCTAAGTGTCTCACTACCCTTCATGTCTAATCCAGCTGGTTTGGGTCTTTCGTTCGAAACAGCAAAGAGGAAATTTTTGTCCCTAGAGCGAAGATTGGGAAACCAACCGGAAATCCGTGCGATGTACGTCTCGTTCATGAAGGAGTATATAAAACTGGGACACATGACACTAGCCGATAGCCAGATTCCGAGAGAGCCACATTATTTTATACCCCCCCAATGTGTGCTAAGACCGCAAAGTACGTCTACCCAATTACGGGTAGTTTATGACGCATCTAGCAAATCGTCATCTCACATATCAGGACCTACAATTCAACCATGTTTATTCTCAACTCTCTTACGATTCCGTTTTCGAACGTTTGCAGTTACAGCGGACATAACAAAAATGTACCGTAAAATTCAAATTGACGAGAGTCAGCGCCAGTTTCAGCTGATTGTTTGGAGAGAGAATCCTACGGATCTACTTCAAATATATCGTTTGAATACGGTGACTTATGGTACGGCATCAACGCAGTTCTTAGCATTCCGTTGCTTAAAGCATCTTAGCGAGCTGTATGCTAAATCTCATCCAATTGGGTCACGAGTATTGGTCAGAGATTTTTACGTGAACGAGCCGATACCCAGGAGGAGTTGCAGGTCGTTTGCCGTGAACTTATAGAAATCCTGGACTCAGCTGGACTATCACTTGCTAAGTGGGCTTCAAATGTCCAACTTAGCGCCGTTGAGTCCAATGACACGTCTGTGACACTCGGAGAACAAAAAGATACAAAGACATTGGGTCTCACTTGGAATCCCAATACGGACGTGTTTAAGTACTCCTTAATGGACTTTGGCACAAACAAGGTCCCTACTAAACGTTCCATTTTATCCTTCTCAGCTCGTTTGTATGATCCCCTTGGGTTGTTAAGCCCACTCACAACAAAGTCAAAAATTCTTCTGCAGCAGTTATGGTTGTACAAGCTCGGTTGGGACGATCCGCTACCTCAGGAACTTCTTCAGAGTTGGGAGACAATGGCTGCTTGTTTTTTAGATCTTGATAAAATATCAATTCCACGACACATTGGGACGACTCAAGCAAATGAATGCGATATTCATAGATTTGCAGATGCGTCATCGAGAGCATATAGTTGCTGCCTGTACGCTCGAGTTCGTCAGTGTCAAGGTGCATCAGTCCATCTGCTTACCGCCAAGTCCAGAGTCGCACCACTGAAAACAAAGACTACTTCCAGGTTAGAGCTTTGTGCTGCACATTTGCTGGCCAAACTCTGGGAGACGGTTAGCGAAGTCATAGACTTTCCAGTGGAGCGAATCATTTTCTGGTCCGATTCTGAAGTAGTGCTGCATTGGTTGTAGCAGCATCCTTCGACCATGAATACGTTTGTTGCAAATCGTGTAGCAGACATTCAAGAGCTAACATCAGTCGCCAACCAAGGAAAATCCCGCTGATTTAGTTTCTCGAGGTTGTGCAATTAGCGAGCTGAATAATTCCCTTTGGTTTGAGGGCCCATCATTCTTAAAAAAGGAAATGGAATTTTGGCAACCGCTCTCATCGCGGCCGATAATGAGCCTGATCGATTTCTAACTCTGGTTCAAAACCAATCGTCGTATTTAAAAATCCTAAGGATAATCTCATACGTTTTGAGGTTTGTTCGAGGAAGGAAAGGAGGTCACAACTCGTCCACCGTAATCACTGCCCAGGAACTGAATCACGCGTTTTTAACAGTTGTGCACAGTGTTCAACAAGTTGCATTTGCAGAGGAACTTTGGAAACTAGAAAGGTCAGAAATATTGGAAGCAAGCTACCAGAAGATGACTCCATTTATCTTTCAACATCAAGATGGAAATCGGATGTTACCGCTGTTAAGGGTTGGTGGTCGATTGCTGAATGCTCCATTAAAATACGATGCGAAGTACCCATTGCTCATGCGAAAAATTGTGGATTCACAAAGCTGTTCATACAGCATCTGCGTCGGTCAAACCATCATGCAGGACCAAGAATATTAGTTAGCTCGCTACGACACAGAATCTGGATTGTCAATGCACATCACACATGCAGTTCTATTGTACGCCTATGTGTTTTGTGCTTCCGATACAAACCTCGCTTATTACGGAAAGTTCCCATTCGAAGTCAGTGGAGTGGACTTTTGTGGTCCGATTAAAGTATCTTTGAAACTGCGCGGCAAGCCGCCTGTAAAGATGTATATCGCAGTCTTTGTGTGCTTCATTACCAAAGCTGTTCATTTAGAAATTGTAAATGACTTAATGTCTAAATCTTTCATTATGTGTCTCTCCAGGTTCCTAGGACGTCGGGACCCTGTGGCTCGGTTATACTGCGACAATGCCACCAATTTTGTCGGAGCTGCTCGAGAACTTCAAGATCTCAGGAAGGAGTTTATCTTTCACAAGGATGCAGTGGTCAATCATGTTGCGATTCGCGGCACGGAATTCATCTTCATTCCTGCGGCCTATGGGAGGCCGCAGTGAAGTCCGCGAAGCATCTCATGATACGGGCAATCGGCAGCGCGCTATTGAGCAAAGACGAGCTCGATACCGTCATTGTAGAAGTCGAGGCGGTGTTGAACACACGCCCGATCGTGGCCGATACTACCAACCCCAACGACATAGAAGCGGTGACTCCAGCCCATCTCATAACTGGTAGAACGCTCGAAGCGCTGCCTCCCGTATCCGCTCAGCGCGTGAGCGACGACAAGCTGCCTTACTTGAGCAGATGGCGGCTCGTGTCCGATCAAGGAACGCTTCTGGACCAGTTGGTCTCGAGAATACCTTCTCGGCCTACAACAGAAGCAGAAGTGGACCAAAGATCAGCGGAACCTAGAGGAAGGCACGGTCGTGCTGATACACGAGGACAACGCTCCGTCGCAAACGTGGCTGCTAAGCGTAGTCGTTAAGGTCATCGTTGGATCTAATGGAAAGGTGCGAGTTGCTGAGGTGAAGACTAAAAAGGGCATATGCAAACGTGCTATACAGCGGCTAGCCCCACTCCCCATAGATTGAAGACTGGTTGCCTTCAACGCGGCCGATGTTCAGTCAGTTCAAATACTATCAGCAATTGAATGCATATTATTATAATTTGGCATAACCAAAACATAGAATTTAAGAGAACCCTTTGAATTATTACACATACACAGATATCGCATTGAAGCTAGCTTGATCATAGACTTAAGATTACTCTTTTATCCGATTGTGCTTATCCGTAGTTGCTCTCTTTGGTTTGTGCGCTTGCATGCCGCTAGGCAGAAGTCAATCCATTTACATTTAATAAAATCAGTTGTCGAAAATACTTGATGAACAAAACACCGCGTTTGTTCTGGAATCGAGTTGCATTTTTCCCTAAAGGAAGTTCACGGGATTAGCTTGGAGTTAGCTAATCAACTGGTATGGTTCGCGGTTTGGTTTATGAGAATGGACTAGCGGTTTGGTTTACTTTGGTTCGGTTCACAGCTAGTTTGAATCCCTAGTGCTGTCAAACATTCATACTTACATAAACTCTGGTTACTAAATGTAACCGACTTTCTTACTTGTTTGAGCTATGACAGACTTGAAGTAAGTAAGCGATATGTATAAACAGTGGCACTAAATCGATAAAAAATTGTGGTATCCTTAATATTGATCCTTCAAGAACATGTGATATATGAATGGAAAGGTATTGAAACATCGATGATAGATATACGAAGGCAAAAATTGAAAATAAACTTGATCTGCCTGCAAGTACAAGAAGTATATGTCCGTATGGGAAACCTCTATCTCTTACCAACTCTGAGATCTGTTTGTTCATACATATACTTTATAGGGTCGGAAATCGTTTGTTCTCCCTGTTACATAATTTTACAAACTTAATATACTCTGTGCACCTTTGGTACAGGGTATAAAAAATACTGGAAAAACAAGAAAGAAAGTCGGTCAAGCGACTATAACATACTCTGTACCCTTAACGTCTCAGCTCGCATTTGCTCACGAGTTATACCCGCTCATCTCTAAGTTTCACTCTCTCTCTCTCTCTCTCTCTCTATCTCTCTCACTAAGATTGCCGTTCAATAGAATGCTGCGGTGGTGGGTGGGGTGGTGCTGGGTGTTTACTGGCCGTTTTTTGCTCATAACTTGAGTATCGTTCATCCGATCATTCCTTCAGCAAATCGATAAATAATTTTGTTTACAAGGTATCTCTAGAAGGTACGAACGATATATCTTCAAAACTGTGGGAGATATGACGTTTTTTCCAAATTGCGGGGGCGGGAGGGGGCGTGGCAAAAATTGAAAATAAACTTGATCTGCCTGCAATGAGAAGAAATATATGTCCCGTACATGTCAAACCTCCATCTCTTACCATCTCTGAGATC
This sequence comes from Lordiphosa magnipectinata, assembly GCA_037044535.1. Lineage (NCBI taxonomy): Eukaryota > Metazoa > Arthropoda > Insecta > Diptera > Drosophilidae > Lordiphosa > Lordiphosa magnipectinata. The sequence continues at coordinate 55,801 of JBAMBO010004198.1, read as the reverse complement.
TCTTCGTTCATACGGACAGACAGACGGACAGACGGACATGGCTATATCGACTCGGCTGTTGATGCTGATCAAGAATATATATACTTTATAAGGTCTGAAACGATTCCTTCTCCCTGTTACATACTTTTGCACAAACTTAATATACTCTATGTACCTTCGGTACAGAGTATAATAATACACAGAGAAAACAAAATTGGCTGTACGGTGCGTGTAGAAACGCCAATCCTAAACGAAACGTATTGCGGCCTGCTAAATTGCACACGCAAAATGTAGATGTTGCCACGTGTAGAAATTAAAAAACTAAACGCCACATGTCGAAAAGCTAAATGCTGCGTGGACAAAAGCAAAGTCTACACGACATTAGAAAATCAGCTTATTTTCAAATAACTTCAACATTTTTCATGCAGCCATCTGAAAACCACACGAACGCACTAGCTTTTCTACATTAACGTTTGGATATTGAAATCCTACATGCGTGTGGAAATTCTAAACGAAAAATGTAGCTCTAAATCAGTACTGAATTTTAAAATTTATACCAGTTACTCGTAGATAAAAAGATTTAATCAATTTAATATTTTTTATAATATATCTATTCAGTTCTCTATAAATGAAATTGAAATAAGAATAAACAGCTAAGAAATAAAATTGTACCGATACGATGTTTTGTTTCTTTTCGGGCTTTGAACGAACTCTGGTTTCATATATAACTCCAAGAAAAATCTTTGATTAAAGCAATGAAATTAAAAAGAAAATGAAAAAGCTTGAAACCGTGACAGTATCGGTAAAATGTTGCGGTTCCAAAAGCCGGTGCTAAGAAAAAGCAAATTAATGGTTAGCGTTCTTGTTCGGAGTTTAAACGTTTAAACGTTCATTTCGGTATACGCTTCAAGTTTCCTTTCCGGGTTGATTCCCTTCTTCTATCAAAGCTTTAATCTTGTTTTTACTAAAGTGTAGGAGAGGATATGTTCGTTTGTGCTCTCAGCCAGACAATTTCCCCTATTTTGATTCTGCCTGGTCTTACCTTAGAAATTCAGAATAATCTGCAGAGGATATACCAGTGTAGCCAGATATCCATACGAAAGAAATTAAGTGCCTTCTTGGAATAAAGCTTTAATGACCGCTTTACAAACAAAAATAATTTAGATGATCCAAGGGTTCTTTCAGAAGTCGCTGCATCTTTTTCGGTAGACGGATTGAGAGAAGGGTCGCTAACTCTTCAGCGAACTTGCCCAGTACGAAAGACTCGAAAAACACAATGATACGGCCATACGGCAAAGGAAAGCCAGACAGAATTTTTAGAGTGCACACAAGATTAGTTCGACAGACTTCGTTTGTCTTGGTCTGTCTCGACACACAAGCCTAACATTCTGTTTCTAGACTCTTTGTGTGTACCATCTTCAGTCTTCGTTTTCTTCTAATGAAAGCCGTCTTCGTCATCATCGCACGAAGTGTCCATGCTTATTTCGCTACTCATACAATCCAAACTGAGATCACTCGAGCTGCTCACTGAATCTAAATTTAGCTGCTTGGCTATATCGTCCACATGTGTGGAGGCCACATAATGTTGATTATATTTCAGGATGACTCCCAATCTAACTGCGGCATCAAGTAAGTCTTGCACCTTTGCTTTAACAGTGTTAACCTCCGCTTCTGCCATTCCATCCTGGCAAAATGATTGCAATATGTGTTCAATCTTAATAGGTTCATTAATGTGCCTCAGGTGATCAATCAGGATCTGACCAGTTAATTCGTCGGCCATAATATCGAAAAATTTGAAAAAAAAAACTTGTATGTAAATATAATACTTTTTCAAGATTCGTTGTTGCTTGTTAGGAAATTTGGAAGTAAGTGAGAAATGCTTTAACGACATCTCACCTACTAGCCATATGAAAGTATGCTGCCAACCTACTTGATTTGGGGAATTCTAAGATAAAAATTTAATTTTTTTTTTAACTCGTTGAATTTATGGTGGCGACTTGGAGACGTCGCGTGTCGTTAAAAATTCCTGCATAATTTCATTTTCAACCGGGAAATAGATTAAATTGAAATTTTTGCCTGAAATTAATTACTAAAGTCTACAACCAGAAATTTTTTTCTCTTTCACCTGCATACAACCAATTCTGGGGAATATTTAAGCGAGCAACTTAATGATTGATTTGTGGAAAAGTCTCAGACGATTCCCGACTTTCAAACTTTTCAAATTCTGTAGAAGAATCGGTTGGGAGACAGTTAAGGTAATTTTTAATCAAAATTATATTGAGGATTGGTTTAACGTATGGAAGATGAACTTATTTTAAAAGGGTTTCAAGATCCTCAGCATGAAAACTAAATTTCCTGTTCAAGAACAAAAATTTTACTTCGGGACGGAAAGAAGTGGGATGGAATATCTTCTAAGCAAACGCTTTGCAGAGGCTTCTACAAAGTACAAATAAGAAAGTCGTCGAGAGCGGTTGAGAAAAACTTTATTAAATTATGAATGGAAATATTATAATTTGCTTTGAGCTATTTCTATTTATTTATCATTGAAAATCTTTTGTTTTCTGTCAGCAGAAACAATAACAGAGCAAGTTAAAAACAAGAAAGAAAGTCGGTCAAGCCCGACTATAACATACTCTGTAGGCTTACACTCGCATTTGCTCAGGAGTCAAACGGCCAGTTAACACCCCGCGCACAACGCGGTGCGCTCTCTAAGTTTTTCTCTCTCTCTTTCTCTCTCGCACTAAGATTGCCTGTGTTGAACGGTTAGGGTATGTTGCTGTGGTTGTTGGTGGGTGGGTGGGTGGTGTTAACAGGCCGTTTTTTGCCCATAACTTGAGTATCTTTATCATTCCTTCAGCAAATCGATAAATAATTTTGTTTACAAGGTATCTCTAGAAAGAACAAACGATCTATCTCCAAAACTGTATGAGATATGAAGTTTTTTTCAAATTGCGGGGGCGGGAGCAAAAATTGAAAATAAACTTGATCTGCCTGCAAGTATAAGAAATATATGTCCCATACATGTCAAACCTTTATCTCTTACCATCTCTGAGATCTCTTCGTTCATACGGACGGACAGACAGACAGATAGACAGACAGACAGACGGACATGGCTATATCGACTCGGCTGTTGATGCTGATCAAGAATATATATACTTTATAGGGTCGGAAACGATTCCTTCTCCCTGTTACATACTTTTGCACAAACTTAATATACTCTATGTACCTTCGGTACAGAGTATAAAAATCTATATAAAAATTCGATATTTGCCTTCGAGACTAAAATAATCTATAATCTATCATCATACTAAATCGTGTCACTATATATCCAAAATTGTTCACGCGTAGTAAGAAATGCAATCGTTTATAGTAAAATCTCCAGAGATTTCCAATATGTATTGTTGAATTAAATTTATTAAATTTTCTGAACCGAACCTCATTTTTCGATAAAGTGACCCCAAGCGAACCCCAAAAAACCGAACCGAACCGGTTCTCAAGGGTTTGGTTCCGGACCGGTTTGCAGCCTTGCTCTCAACTCAATATTATGTATAAGATATTGGATATTAGTGAAACTGAAATTAGAATATTGCATTAAAAATATTATATGTGTAGTTACAGATACGGGTTACGTTGACATGTGAAGTGCTACGTCGATTATAAGGTCCTTCTAGTAACTTAAAGCTAATAGGCACGACTGAGGCCTGATGTTTTAAATACATGTATAATTGCATTAATAATAAGAAAAGTCATCCGCTTTTTTCCAGCTTTTTTGTCGAAAAATACAGCTTTTTTGTACTCTCCGTCCCGCCGAAAATGGATTTTTTTTTCTCGGCAAAAGTTGGCAACACTGTCGGAGACGTTATAAACTTCAGCCCGAAAAATAAAAGTTGTTCGCGTACTTGGTTAGCTGGAACTGCATGAAGAGCTTTTGATAGCTCCTAAAATTCCGAAAACTTTGTCGACTTTTTATCTTTATTATTTCGTAAACGTTGTAAGCTCAAAAAAACATTGATCAGAAAACATTGACCTGTAAAGATACTGAACTATTTATATTGTCCCATTTCGTTTCATATAAATACTTATGTATGCAGGCGATATCGTTCTAAGATCCTTCGGCTTTATGTAAATACGTCATATTCATTTTTGATTAATTAGAAACTAAAAGATGTATTTTCCATAGAGAACCTAAAACGTTATTTTCACAAAATTGTTTATTTTGAGTTATAGCAGTTGTGAGTTATGTAATTGCGCAAAATATGTATCGACTTCGTCTCCACTTTTGAATAAAGCAAGTTTCAGAGCGGCTTTCCGCTCTTGAACAGAAATGGATTAATTTTTGATCTCTTGATCGCTCACACAATTTTTCAAGTATTTTCTGTTCAGAGGCTAGCGTAGTATTATAATGTCCGAGAAAAATGCCAAGATAATTCCACCACAACCAATTACTCGCTTTGCAGTCTAGTTGTTGCGCTTAGAACCGAAACTGTACCTGTCTTTTCGGTTCTAACAATATCGGTGCTTGGATACAGGTATACATGAAATAAAAATTAATTCGGTTCTGGATCTGAGATTGAACCGGTTCTTTTCAGTATACGGTTCCGGCTGTAGTTCCGGTTTGATTCCCTGCATTTCACTTTATTAACAGACTCAGATGATTCAAAAATTGCCCAGTCCAGGAATCGCTTGTTATTATCGGATTTAAAATCTTCAAGGGATATGAAGAAAACGTCGATGAAATATACCAGTAAACATTAACTAAAGAACAATGTTCCGAGGGAGTCTATGAAGTTTTCCCCAAATTCTAATGAATGTGCTTCTTGGTCGGATTCTAAGAAAGCCCCTTATTTGGCCTCAAAATCCACCACTAGTAGTCCTAACCGGCCTGTCACTCGTTTAGTGAATCATAGGACAACCTCAGCTCCACACGTATTACAAAAGGGTTGCAATACTAAAGTTGGGGCTTTCATAAAAGCAAATATCTTGGGCTCTCCACGTTCTTCAATTTTTTCCACTGCTACGACTTTACTTCGAAATAACTGGAACTGCCCTAATACAAGTACAGAGGCAGCCGCAAGTGCAGGTTTGGTCTGCCAGGCGACCGATCTCCAACACATCACTGACCAGCAATAAGACTGCCCGCAACTTCCTTTTGTATCTTGGTCAACTCAAAGATTATAGCGTCGGCCATCCCCTCAATCTCAGAAGGTGGCCAATAAAAAAGGCAAAATTGGCTCCCCGTCCAAGGATGACCCTATAAGAGACGTAGAGCCTTCCAGCTCAACCAATCGATTTGCAGCCCCTGCGAACGACGAAGAGGAAGAGGAACCCTCGCTTTCAACAGTGATCCAGGCCGAGCAATTAGCTGAAGTAGAAGCTGAGCAAATGGAATCGACCCACCCAGGGTCCGAAAAAAGCAGCGACCCTCTCCGATTACTGTGGAAGAAGTAAATGATTTTGCTCAAATGAAGCGCGACTTGGACAAGCTGCTAGGTCCACATAATTATTCATGCAAGGTGGGCTGGAATTAAACTGTTATTGTGTATGCGGAGAATTCTGATACCTATCGCACTTTGGCTCGATTTCTTCCAAGGATCTCCACTCAACACTTCACCTACCAGCTCAAGGAGTACAACCCGTATAGAGTTTCGTCCGCAATTTGTCCTCACGTTACGCCGACAGAAACCATTCTTCATGCTTTCAGTGTTGAAGGACACAACCCCATCAGGGCCAATACTCCACCTTCGTTATCATTTATTCTTTGTTGATCGTACACACGCCCCTAACAAAAAGAAGACACTAAAAATTAAGCGTGTTGGCAGACAGCGCGTCATCGTTGAGACCCCTAAAAGATTACCAGATGCTATTCAGTGCTACAGATGCTATCGCTTTGGGCATACCAAAAATTATTGTATCAGTGCGGAAAGTGCGCAGAAGGTGATACTCCAAACCTCTGTGAGAGCAATGAATGGCGAAGCATCAACTGTAGTGAACATCTCATGATCTAAGCTCTGTCTTGTTTATGTGGCCAACATCAACGACAGCAACATAAACAGCAATCCTGCTGCGTTGACAGCATGAGCCACAACCTAGGCACACACAAGCCAAGTATCAGTCTAATGAGTCGCATCCACATTTCAAAAGGCTCGAGTCTGCCATTGCCATGCTGAAAGAGACCTGCTTCAAGAAATGGTGATGCAATGCTTTTCTCAGGGAAATGGGCACAAACCTGATGAGAAAACGTATATAGTGGGTTCAAATTTACGCCTCGGAATCTGGAATGCAAGGGGAGATGCTAGCCAAGTAGAAGAACTGAAGCAATTTCCCTTTCAGTAACGTATCGAACTGATGCTCCTAACAGAGACATGGCTCAAACCCTGCACCTCCATATTCATAGCAGGATACGACATACATAAGGCCGATTATCCTAGTGGCTCCCCCAAAGGAAGCGCTGCGATCCTAGCTCGACAACAACTCTCATACTTCCAGCTGACCCCAGTGAGGCAAGACAGGCTTCAAATGGCATCCATTCAGGTTGTCACTAGTGTAGGAGATCCCTCACCTGTTCTACGGCAGACTTCGATAACCTAATTGTCAGCCTTGGGAGTAAGTTTTTATTGGGGGAGACTTTAATGCGAAACACAGGTTCTGGGGATGTTACCGAGCAGATGCAAGTGGTTCAAGTATGCAAGAAGCCATAAGCTACTCGAGGATATTGTTTGGTTTTTTCAGCCTTTATTAATATTATTTAACTATTGTAGAGTTGTTATGTGCATGTCCAACACCTAGCTGTGAGACGGGACATAGCGCGCTAGAATGGCAAATTAAATTATCCCCACCGGGTCAGCACATAACAGCTCCTGATCTCGCTCTGTAAACTCTCTGTAAACTTTCGCACTGTCTGCTCTCATGCGTCGAATTAGCATTGTAAAAGAGCAATGAAAAAATTAAAGCCAGTGAGAAAATTGAGTTCGTTGCGTCAAGTTCATTTGCAGGTTCGGGAAGTTGCACTCGTTGATTAACATCAAATTATTTAAAACAATTACATTGCTATTGGAGCAAACATTGGTGGACCTGCATTAAGAAGTAGGCCTTTTGTTTATCGTTTGGAGTGGATGACCACACATGCACATTGCCAGTGGAATCTCAACATTTCCAGAAAGTTCTCACACATACATACATACACTACTGCTGCACATGCGCCCATGTATGTTATAGAAATTTGGTAAGGCAGGGATGACACATTCAATTTTTACGAACAATTATTGTCACAATTTTTTGTTAGTATGGAAACGTCGTTGGTGTGAGCGAGACAAAGTGTTATTGAATTCGCCTCACAATATTGTTGTTGAGTGACAGAGGCATTGTTGCTGCCGGCAGCGCAGTAGGCAAAATTGATTCTACTAGATTCAATATTTGTAACAACTCGGTTGACATTTAATGGATATGGTAAATCTAGGAGATTTCCACATTGTTATTAATTATTATAATTACTTCATTAGTCAAAATGAAATCGCGATAGAAGAAAAAAATAAGTTTTCTTCAAAGAGAAGCAGACGGTATACATAAATTAATTATACAGCACATATTGCATTTTGGTGATAGAAAAACTATCCGGAAGAATTCAGCCTCAAACATCTTAAAGAATGAGTCCGGATGTCCAGAAAATATATATATGTTGATTATTCTTATAATCAACTGATGATGACGTCCTTGCAGTGGATCCAGAGACCACCTTTCGGGCATGGTTTAGTGACAAAATTGTTTGCACCTATAATACCACTAATCTTGTCAAACATAAGCGTAACATTCGGATTATATTCCGGGAGATATAATGGCATTGGCTTAATTATGGGTTGCTGATCAGTGGCGGCTACATCCTGATACGCTATGACGCGACGGGGTGCTTCTGGACGAGCTTGCGTTGCTGGAATTTGCGTATCTGTATCCATGTCTTCTGCATCAGATAAAACTTGGAACCGATTTGCATATGTATCATCTTTCTTGTCTGGTTTCTTATTCATGACTACCGAATCCTCATGGCCATGTCGTCGCTTAACCGGCACGTTTATCCATTCTATTCGTGAAGGCGCAGGACGAGGGCCTTGTATTGATTCCTTAAACGTCATTGGCTTGGCAGCACTCCCTGCATGGGTGGGTCTGGATGTATTGGCTACCGGTTCTGGTCCTTCATTGAAATTGGTATTGGCTTCTTGAAATCTTGCTGGTGCATCCACTGCTACAACTAAATCGTTGGATTCATCATCAGAGCTCAATGGGTTCTGGCTTGATGGTCGGCCATCAAGACGGTCGGCCATGACCGTGCGAGGCACGGTTAGTACGGGCCGCTTTAGTGTTTCCAATCATCTTAAAGAATGAGTCCGGATGTCCAGAAAATATATATATTATATGTTGATTATTCTTATAATCAACTGATGAATAGTCCCAGACAAAGCAACCGTTTCTGACAATGTCAAAAAGGCAATTAAAACTAACTGTTACGTACATTGAGTGTGACCCTGGCATTTCAAAATACCAAAAAAATTACTTTAAATACTATATTTATAACATTTTTTCGCGATTTGGGGATTTTCTTTGATAACTTTTTAAAATATGCGGCGAATTCGTCGGTTTCGCTCAACAATAAGTTGTGACTAGAAATTGAATGTGTCATCCCAGCCTAAGCGAACATCACACAGATATCGCACATGCCTGCGCAGGCCGCGTGTGAGCGCGCGTTTGTGTGCGCTCGTATGTGTGTATGCGCTTGTGTATGTGAGTAAGTTTGTATGTGTGTCTCAATTGAACAGGGTATTTTGTAGTCGGGAAACTCGACAACAGCGCTCTTACTTGTTTTTTCATAGAATTCCCCAAATCAAGTAGGTTGGCAGAAGACTTTCATATTGCTAGTTGTAGGTGAGGTGTCGTTGAAGCATTTCTCACTTACTTCCAAATTTCCTAACAAGCAACAACGAATCTTGAAATAGTACTATATTTACCTAAAAGTTTTTTTTTTTCAAATTTTTCGATATTATGGCCGACGAATTAACTGGTCAGATCCTGATTGATCACCTGAGGCACATCAATGAACCTATTAAGATTGAACACATATTGCAATCATTTTGCCAGGATGCAATGGCAGAAGCGGAGGTTAACACTGTTAAAGCAAAGGTGCAGGACTTACTTGATGCCGCAGTTAGATTGGGAGTCATCCTGAAATATAATCAACATTATGTGGCCTCCACACATGTGGACGATATAGCCAAGCAGCTAAATTTAGATTCAGTGAGCAGCTCGAGTGATCTCAGTTTGGATTGTATGAGTAGCGAAATAAGCATGGACACTTCGTGCGATGATGACGAAGACGGCTTTCATTAGAATAAAACGAAGACTGAAGATGGTACACACAAAGAGTCTAGAAACAGAATGTTAGGCTTGTGTGTCGAGACAGACCAAGACAAACGAAGTCTGTCGAACTAATCTTGTGTGCACTCTAAAAATTCTGTCTGGCTCTCCTTTGCCGTATGGCCGTATCATTGTGTTTTTCGAGTCTTTCGTACTGGGCAAGTTCGCTGAAGAGCTAGCGACCCTTCTCTCAATCCGTCTACCGAAAAAGATGCAGCGACTTCTGTGCAGTTTGGCAGGCTATAAAATTGATTTAAGCCTTGGATGAAAGAACCCTTGGATCATCTAAATTATTTTTGTCTGTAAAGCGGTCATTAAAGCTTTATTCCGAGAACGTACCTAATTTCTTTTGTATGGATATCTGGCTACATTGGTATATCCTCTGCAGATTATTCTAAATTTATAGGGTAAAACCAGGCAGAATCAAATGCGGAGAATGCCTGGCTGAGAACACAAACGAACATATCCTCAAGTAGTTTATGGCTTCTTGCATACTTGAACCACTTGCATCTGTTCGGTAACATCCCCAGAACCTGTGTTTCGCATTAAAGTCTCCCCCAATAAAAACTTTCTCCCAAGGCTGACTATTAGGTTATCGAAGTCTGCCGTAGAACAGGTGAGGGATCTCCTACACTAGTGACAACCTGAATGGATGCCATTTGAAGCCTGTCTTGCCTCACTGGGGTCAGCTGGAAGTATGAGAGTTGTTGTCGAGCTAGGATCGCAGCGCTTCCTTTGGGGGAGCCACTAGGATGATCGGCCTTATGTATGTCGTATCCTGCTATGAATATGGAGGTGCAGGGTTTGAGCCATGTCTCTGTTAGGAGCATCAGTTCGATAAGTTGCTGAAAGGGAAATTGCATCAGTTCTTCTACTTGGCTAGCATCTCCCCTTGCATTCCAGATTCCGAGGCGTAAATTTGAACCCACTATATACGTTTTCTCATCAGGTTTGTGCCCATTTCCCTGAGAGAAGCATTGCATAACCATTTCTTGAAGCATGTCTCTTTCAGCATGGCAATGGCAGACTCGAGCCTTTTGAAATGTGGATGCGACTCATTAGACTGATACTTGGCTTGTGTGTGCCTAGGCTGTGGCTCATGCTGTCCACGCAGCAGGATTGCTGTTTATGTTGCTGTTGTTGATGTTGGTTCCACTCGCCCTAGCAGGGTTCACGATTTGCGAGTCTGCGAAGATATACCATCTCGAACAAGTGCTTGAGGGACGCAATCGAGCTAACTCACAACTGCTATAACTCAAAATAAACAATTTTGTGAAAATAACGTTTTAGGTTCTCTATGGAAAATACATCTTGTAGTTTCTAATTAATCAAAAATGAATATGACGTATTTACATAAAGCCGAAGGATCTTAGAACGATATCGCCTGCATACATAAGTATTTATATGAAACGAAATGGGACAATATAAATAGTTCAGTATCTTTACAGGTCAATGTTTTCTGATCAATGTTTTTCTGAGCTTACAACGTTTACGAAATAATAAAGATAAAAAGTCGACAAAGTTTTCGGAATTTTAGGAGCTATCAAAAGCTCTTCATGCAGTTCCAGCTAACTAAGTACGCGAACAACTTTTATTTTTCGGGCTGAAGTTTATAACGTCTCCGACAGTGTTGCCAACTTTTGCCGAGAAAAAAAAATCCATTTTCGGCGGGACGGAGAGTACAAAAAAGCTGTATTTTTCGACAAAAAAGCTGGAAAAAAGCGGATGACTTTTCTTATTATTTATGCAATTATACATGTATTTAAAACATCAGGCCTCAGTCGTGCCTATTAGCTTTAAGTTACTAGAAGGACCTTATAATCGACGTAGCACTTCACATGTCAACGTAACCCGTATCTGTAACTACACATATAATATTTTTAATGCAATATTCTAATTTCAGTTTCACTAATATCCAATATCTTATACATAATATTGAGTTGAGAGCAAGGCTGCAAACCGGTCCGGAACCAAACCCTTGAGAACCGGTTCGGTTCGGTTTTTTGGGGTTCGCTTGGGGTCACTTTATCGAAAAATGAGGTTCGGTTCAGAAAATTTAATAAATTTAATTCAACAATACATATTGGAAATCTCTGGAGATTTTACTATAAACGATTGCATTTCTTACTACGCGTGAACAATTTTGGATATATAGTGACACGATTTAGTATGATGATAGATTATAGATTATTTTAGTCTCGAAGGCAAATATCGAATTTTTATATAGATTTTTATACTCTGTACCGAAGGTACATAGAGTATATTAAGTTTGTGCAAAAGTATGTAACAGGGAGAAGGAATCGTTTCCGACCCTATAAAGTATATATATTCTTGATCAGCATCAACAGCCGAGTCGATATAGCCATGTCCGTCTGTCTGTCTGTCTATCTGTCTGTCTGTCCGTCCGTATGAACGAAGAGATCTCAGAGATGGTAAGAGATAGAGGTTTGACATGTATGGGACATATATTTCTTATACTTGCAGGCAGATCAAGTTTATTTTTAATTTTTGCTCCCGCCCCCGCAATTTGAAAAAAAAAAACTTCATATCTCCTACAGTTTTGGAGATAGATGGTTCGTACCTTCTAGAGATACCTTGTAAACAAAATTATTTATCGATTTGCTGAAGGAATGATAAAGATCGGATGATCGATACTCAAGTTATGGGCAAAAAACGGCCAGTTAACACCACCCAACCACCCACCAACAACCACAGCAACATACCCTAACCGTTCAACACAGGCAATCTTAGTGCGAGAGAGAAAGAGAGAGAGAGAGAGAGAGAGAAACTTAGAGAGCGCACCGCGTTGTGCGCGGGGTGTTAACTGGCCGTTTGACTCCTGAGCAAATGCGAGTGTAAGCGTACAGAGTATGTTATAGTCGGGCTTGACCGACTTTCTTTCTTGTTTTTAACTTGCTCTGTTATTGTTTCTGCTGACAGAAAACAAAAGATTTTCAATGATAAATAAATAGAAATAGCTCAAAGCAAATTATAATATTTCCATTCATAATTTAATAAAGTTTTTCTCAACCGCTCTCGACGACTTTCTTATTTGTACTTTGTAGAAGCCTCTGCAAAGCGTTTGCTTAGAAGATATTCCATCCCACTTCTTTCCGTCCCGAAGTAAAATTTTTGTTCTTGAACAGGAAATTTAGGTTTCATGCTGAGGATCTGGAAACCCTTTTAAAATAAGTTCATCTTCCATACGTTATACCAATCCTCAATATAATTTTGATTAAAAATTACCTTAACTGTCTCCCAACCGATTCTTCTACAGAATTTGAAAAGTTTGAAAGTCGGGAATCGTCTGAGACTTCCCCACAAATCAATCATTAAGTTGCTCGCTTAAATATTCCCCAGAATTGGTTGTATGTAGGTGAAAGAGAAAAAAATGTCTGGTTGTAGACTTTAGTAATTAATTTCAGGCAAAAATTTCAATTTAATCTATTTCCCGGTTGAAAATGAAATTATGCAGGAATTTTTAACGAGACGCGACGTCTCCAAGTCGCCACCATAAATTCAACGAGTTAAAAAAAAAATTACATTTTTATCTTAGAATTCCCCAAATCAAGTAGGTTGGCAGCATACTTTCATATGGCTAGTTGTAGGTGAGATGTCGTTGAAGCATTTCTCACTTACTTCCAAATTTACTAACAAGCAACAACGAATCTTGAAATAGTATTATATTTACATACAAGTTTTTTTTTTCAAATTTTTCGATATGGCCGACGAATTAACTGGTCAGATCTTGATTGATCACCTGAGGCACATCAATGAACCTATTAAGATTGAACACATATTGAAAACATTTTGCAAGGATGGTATGGCAGAAGCGGAGGCTAACACTGTTAAAGCAGGACTTACTTGATGGTGCAGGACTTACTTGATGCCGCAGTTAGATTGGGAGTCATCCTGAAATATAATCAACATTATGTGGCCTCCACACATGTGGACGATATAGCCAAGCAGCTAAATTTGGATTCAGTGAGCAGCTCGAGTGATCTCAGTATTAATTCTATGAGTAGCGAAATAAGCATGGACACTTCGTGCGATGATGACGAAGACGGCTTTCATTAGAATAAAACGAAGACTGAAGATGGTACACACAAAGAGTCTAGAAACAGAATGTTAGGCTTGTGTGTCGAGACAGACCAAGACAAACGAAGTCTGTCGAACTAATCTTGTGTGCACTCTAAAAATTCTGTCTGGCTTTCCTTTGCCGTATGGCCGTATCATTGTGTTTTTCGAGTCTTTCGTACTGGGCAAGTTCGCTGAAGAGGTAGCGACCCTTCTCTCAATCCGTCTACCGAAAAAGATGCAGCGACTTCTGAAAGAACCCTTGGATCATCTAAATTATTTTTGTCTGTAAAGCGGTCATTAAAGCTTCATTCTAAGAAGGTACTTAATTTTTTTCCTATGGATATCTTGATACACTGATATATCCTAAGCAGATTATTCTGAATTTCTAGGGTAAAACCAGGCAGAATCAAAATGGGGGAAAATGTCTGGCTGAGAACACAAACGAACATATCCTCTCCTACACTTCAGTGAAAACAAGATTAAAGCTTTGATAGAAGCAGGGAATCAATCCGAAATAAACGTTTAAACGTTTAAACTCCGAACCAGAACGCTAACCATTAATTTGATTTTTCTGAGCACCGGCATTTTGAACCGAAACATTTTACCGATACTGTCAGTTTTAAGGATTTTTTCTTTTTTTTAATTTCATTTCTTTAATAAAAGATTTTTCTAGGAATTATTATTTAAAATTTTTTAAGAACTGGTAGTCGCGAACCTCTATAGACCGAAAAGAGCCGAAACATCTTGGTACTAGTTTCTTTCATCTATTTAAACCTTTGAATTAAATTAAGAATTTTTCATAAAATGTAACCGGAACCCTAGTTCTGAATTTATTTGAAACCAGAGTTCAAAACCTCCAAGCTATCTCTTCTTATATCAATATTATTTATAGAGAACTGAATAGGTACAAAATAAACAAGTGAGAAAGTCGGTCACGCCCGACTATAAAATACTCTGTAGCAGTTCATTTGCTCCCGACTATAATATTATAATATATCCAAGGAGTCAAGCGGTTATCTTGCAATATTTTTTATTATACGCTTATCTCTAAATTTCTCTCTCTCACAAAAAGTAGAGTTTGATTGAATACTGCGGTGGTTGGCGTAGCGGGTGGAGAGGTGTTGGTTAATCTTTTTTTGAAGAAAAATCGGGTATCTGGATGAAGGAAGTGACCTTCCTAGGTCATAAATGCACAGACAAAGGAATTTTGCCAGATGACAAGAAATATGAAGTCATCAAAAATTACCCAGTCCCACACGATGCGGACAGCGCTAGACGTTTTGTTGCATTTTGCAATTATTATAGACGTTTTATTAAAAACTTCGCCGACTATTCACGGCACATAACAAGATTATGTAAAAAGAATGTCCCTTTCGAATGGACAGTTGACTGCCAAAACGCATTCGAATATCTAAAAAACAAACTTATGCAACCTACCCTACTGCAGTACCCAGATTTTAGCAAAGAATTTTGCATAATCACAGATGCAAGCAAACAAGCTTGTGGAGCGGTTTTAACTCAAAACCATAACGGACTCCAACTACCGATAGCATATGCATCACGCTCATTCACAAAAGGTGAAAGCAATAAGAGCACTACAGAACAAGAATTAGCAGCTATTCATTGGGCAATATTACATTTTCGACCATATATCTATGGCAAACACTTCACAGTGAAAACAGACCATAGACCCCTTACTTATTTGTTTTCGATGGTCAATCCCAGCTCTAAACTAACACGCATGCGGCTCGAGTTAGAAGAATATGATTTTACAGTTGAGAATCTAAAGGGTAAAGATAATTTCGTGGCCGACGCGCTGTCACGAATAACAATAAAAGAATTAAAACAAATAAACACGAATATACTAAAAGTCACTACCAGATTTCAAAGTAAACAGAAAAAATCCTGCGCAGGAAATGAACAAGTAGATATGCCTAGGCAATCTCTTGAAAACGCTTCTCAGCCCAACGTATATGACGTTATCACAAATGACGGCTTACGAAAAATAGTGACATTGCGAATAACCCCACTTAAATGTTTGTTAAAACATGGAAGAAAAGTTATAGCTAGAATCGATATTAGCGATTTGTACACCAATGGAATCCTAGACTTAGGTCAGTTCTTCCAAAGGCTTGAAAGACAAGCCGGTATACTTAATATCAGCCAAATATCAGTGGCACCGTGCGAAAAGATCTTTGAATCAATTTCAATAGACACTTTTAAAAAAATGGGCAATAAAATATTAAAGACTCTAAGAGTAGCGCTACTCAAGCCGGTGACCCTAATAAATAATGAGAAAGATCAAGAAGCGATAATGTTTACATTCCATGACGATCCAATTCAAGGAGGTCATACAGGCATAACCAAAACGCTAGCAAAAATAAAAAGACACTATTATTGGAAAAATATGACTCGTCATATCAGAGAGTACATAAATAGATGTCATAAATGCCTGACTTCAAAAATAACGAAGCATACAAAAACACCCATGACTAAAACAGAAACCCCAATATATGCTTTTGACAGAGTGATAGTGGACACTGTTGGCCCACTACCAAAATCAGAGAATGGAAACGAATATGCAGTCACTTTAATATGTGATTTAACCAAATATTTAGTTGCTATTCCAGTTGCAAATAAAAGCGCAAATACTGTCGCTAAAGCAATATTCGAATCTTTTATTCTAAAGTATGGCCCAATGAAGACGTTCATTACGGACATGGGAACAGAATATAAGAATTCTATTATAAATGACCTGTGCAAATATCTGAGAATAGATAACATAACGTCAACTGCACACCATCACCAGACTTTAGGTACCATTGAAAGAAGTCATAGAACCTTCAATGAGTACATACGTTCATACATATCAGTCGACAAAACTGATTGGGATACATGGTTACAGTATTTTGTGTATTGTTTTAATACTACACCATCTGCAACTCATGATTATTGTCCATATGAACTTATTTTTGGAAAATCAAATAACTTACCAAAAGATTTTAATAGTATAGACAGGATAGATCCACTATACAATGTAGAAGACTACGCTAAGGAAGTTAAGTTCAGACTAGAAATAGCATATAAAAGAGCTAGAATAATGCTAGAACAGCATAAGGCTAAGAATAAGGAATATTATGATAAGAAAATAAATAACTTTAACTTGAAAATAGGAGATAACGTTTTACTAAGAAATGAAACTGGCCATAAGTTGGAACCAGTATATTTAGGTCCATATTTAGTGACAGGAATAGAAGATAAAGACAATATTTTAATTAAAGATAAGAAAAACAAAATACAAAAAGTACACAAAGACAGACTCAAAGAATACAGCAAATAGACTTCAAAATAGTAAAACTGAAACCAAAAATCAAAAAGGTGGTGGCCTGATCAACCATTCACATTTATTAATCATTCAAATAAATATAAAAAGCAAATTAAATTCAACCAAATACTAAATAAACACTTTATTCAAATATACTTCATTTTATTAACCTACAAAAAAAAAAATTTTTTAATTTCTTTATTAATTAAATATTAAATAACTTCATAAATTACGTTATTTCTCTAAAAGGGGAGATGTAGTGAGCCTACAAACATAACTATATACATATATATATTTATACAAATAAACACTTATATCATTTAATAAACATATGCACATATAAGGTTGTCAAAAAAGTCTTGCGGTATTTCCGCAAGCTTGTCTTTGCAAGCGCGTACTTCTAGTTGTATTCGTCGCATCGGTTCACGCTAGAGCTTTTTGGAAAGCTCTTTTCACGCGCTAACACGTGTTTGATTTATTGTTGTTTGTTTTTAGTCGTTCGTGAGTTATAGCGTCGCTAACATGGAGCAAAATAAAGAGAAAATACGGCATATTTTACAGTACTACTACGATAAAGGCAAAAATGCATCTCATGCTGCCAATAAAATTTGTGCAGTTTATGGACCCGATACAGTTTCCATTTCCACCGCACAACGATGGTTTCAACGTTTTCGTTCTGGTGCAGAGGTGATCGAAGATGCGCCACGGTCCGGAAGGCCTGTCGTCGAAAATTGCGATAAAATCGCTGAATTGATCAAAAGAGACCGGCATAGTAGCAGCCGTAGCATCGGCCAAGAGCTGGGCATGAGTCATCAAACCGCTATAAACCATTTGAAGAAGCTTGGATTCAAAAAGAAGCTCGATGTATGGGTGCCACACGACTTGACGCAAAAAAACATTTTTGCCCGTATGGATGCATGCGAATCGCTTCTGAATCGCAACAAAATCGACCCGTTTTTGAAGCGGATGGTGACTGGCGATGAAAAGTGGGTCACTTACGACAACGTGAAGCGCAAACGGTCGTGGTCGAAAAGCGGTGAAGCTGCCCAGACGGTGGCCAAGCCTGGATTGACGGCCAGGAAGGTTCTTCTGTGTGTTTGGTGGGATTGGCAGGGAATCATCCACTATGAGCTGCTCCCCTATGGCCAAACGCTCAATTCGGACCTGTACTGCCAACAACTGGACCGCTTGAATGCAGCACTCATGCAGAAGAGGCCATCTTTGATCAACAGAGGCCGAATTGTCTTCCATCAGGACAACGCCAGGCCACACACATCTTTGGTGACGCGCCAGAAGCTCCGGGAGCTCGGATGGGAGGTTCTTTTGCATCCACCGTATAGTCCGGATCTCGCACCAAGTGATTACCACCTATTTCTGTCCATGGCGAACGAGCTTGGTAGTCGGAAGTTGGCCACAAGAGAGACCTGTGAAAATTGGCTCTCCGAGTTTTTTGCCAATAGGGAAGCGAGCTTCTATAAGAGGGGCATTATGAAGTTGGCATCTCGTTGGGAACTCGTCATCGAACAAAACGGCGCATATTTGACTTAAGTCGCATTATTATAACCAATTTTATGAACAATTGAAAATTCAATAAAAATACCGCAAGACTTTTTTGACAACCTTATACATTGTTGCACTTGAGCAATAACCCAAACACATAAATGTGTAATATGAGCATGCCTCAGTCCAACTCTAACAAAAGTGCAGCGTTAGCATTTTGCCGCCAGCGCGTTGCTGCGGTACGTTCGAGTCATACACGCACATACATATATATACATACAAGTACATACAAACGCTCACACTCTCTCGCTAGCCCGTAAGAATATAACCATGTACATTTAGCTTAAGCAAATCAGAAGACTTGGAACTAGACAAGTGTACGAACGTCTGGCCTGATGCCAGTGTTCAACTCAAAGCCAAATAAAAAGTAAATTTAAATATACAAATCCACGATTATTATTATTTGGGAATACTGGATGATCAAACTACCAAACTACAAAACTATCAAACTACACAACGCTTTTGACTTGTCTTTTTGCTCTTTTCATTTTTCCCCTGGCTAATGCAATCAAAATGCCTCTGGCCGAGTGCCGTAAGTTTCTGCTGGACAGCAAGTCTGCAGTTCTCGCTGCTGCTCCTGCTGCTGCCAATGGCTTTCCAGACCCCAGCCAACAAATTGACAATGAAGGGTGCGGGCCTTGTGAGTTAGTTTGCTGTGTAATAAGCAATTATAAAGCTCAAGCAGAGCTTGGCAATTAGTTTAGATTTGCGCCAAGTTGAGCCTAATCGAGTGCAACTGCAGCAGGAACCAGCCGGTAGTTAGGCATATGCAACAGCAAAACTTGACTGAAGTGCCTTCAAGGCTGCAAAAGTTTTTTCCCCTCACTTAAATTCCAGAGTCTAATGCAAATTGAATTTATGTATACACGCGCGACTTTTCCTAATGGAATTTAAAAATATGCAAGGACCCATTCTACCCTTCCTTCCTCTGCTCCACCCCACTTAAACACAAACACAGCAATCAAGCCCGGCTCAAGGTGAGAAGGAGGAGCTGAAAAAAATTAGCAATTAAATTGTAAGGGCAACCTGAAAACAGTTCCCTAAGTTTCACCTGAGAGAGGGAGGACAAGAGCAGGCGGAATGCGTTATGATTTCATTAATTTAAAGCAACAGCAGCAGCAGAAGAAGGGCGAAAAGTTGTCGTGTCCTTGTCGAAGTTGTTGTAGTAGCTGCTGTTCCTGCTTGGCAATTAGCAAAATGTGACGCGGCTGTTGAACAACCAAAGTGAGTTTGGCTTGGTTTAAGAAGCAAGCCCAAAAACAGGAAGGAATAGCTTAGATAAGGGATGCTAAAAAGTTTCTTACAGCCGAGGACAAACCAAAATATTTGAAGAAAAACATCTTTACCAGCTCTTCTCAATACACAGCGGCGAAATCATTAGTCGCCAACAACAAAATCTATCGGCACTGTTCCCTTTTTCGATTTCGATTAAATTATGCGGAATCAATTTTGTCACATGTTCCCGATTCCATAAACCGACCGTGTTATTCGTCATTTACCTTCAAACTCCCGTGTTTATATACAATCGTTTCTTAGAAATCACAACTCTTGCCAACTCTGATCTGAAATACAATCAATGTAAATCTAAAATTTGGAGTGGGCACTAAAGACAATTAAATTGGTTAAAATATTTGGAAATGGCACGCCCTCTGATAAGTGGTAAAATTTTACGTAGGTCGCCTAACGGGTTGGGACATTCTTCGTCATCCAGATACCCGATTTTTCTTCAAAAAAAGATTAACCAACACCTCTCCACCCGCTACGCCAACCACCGCAGTATTCAATCAAACTCTACTTTTTGTGAGAGAGAGAAATTTAGAGATAAGCGTATAATAAAAAATATTGCAAGATAACCGCTTGACTCCTTGGATATATTATAATATTATAGTCGGGAGCAAATGAACTGCTACAGAGTATTTTATAGTCGGGCGTGACCGACTTTCTCACTTGTTTATTTTGTACCTATTCAGTTCTCTATAAATAATATTGATATAAGAAGAGATAGCTTGGAGGTTTTGAACTCTGGTTTCAAATAAATTCAGAACTAGGGTTCCGGTTACATTTTATGAAAAATTCTTAATTTAATTCAAAGGTTTAAATAGATGAAAGAAACTAGTACCAAGATGTTTCGGCTCTTTTCGGTCTATAGAGGTTCGCGACTACCAGTTCTTAAAAAATTTTAAATAATAATTCCTAGAAAAATCTTTTATTAAAGAAATGAAATTAAAAAAAAGAAAAAATCCTTAAAACTGACAGTATCGGTAAAATGTTTCGGTTCAAAATGCCGGTGCTCAGAAAAATCAAATTAATGGTTAGCGTTCTGGTTCGGAGTTTAAACGTTTAAACGTTTATTTCGGATTGATTCCCTGCTTCTATCAAAGCTTTAATCTTGTTTTCACTGAAGTGTAGGAGAGGATATGTTCGTTTGTGTTCTCAGCCAGACATTTTCCCCCATTTTGATTCTGCCTGGTTTTACCCTAGAAATTCAGAATAATCTGCTTAGGATATATCAGTGTATCAAGATATCCATACGAAAAAAATTAAGTACCTTCTTAGAATGAAGCTTTAATGACCGCTTTACAGACAAAAATAATTTAGATGATCCAAGGGTTCTTTCAGAAGTCGCTGCATCTTTTTCGGTAGACGGATTGAGAGAAGGGTCGCTACCTCTTCAGCGAACTTGCCCAGTACGAAAGACTCGAAAAACACAATGATACGGCCATACGGCAAAGGAAAGCCAGACAGAATTTTTAGAGTGCACACAAGATTAGTTCGACAGACTTCGTTTGTCTTGGTCTGTCTCGACACACAAGCCTAACATTCTGTTTCTAGACTCTTTGTGTGTACCATCTTCAGTCTTCGTTTTATTCTAATGAAAGCCGTCTTCGTCATCATCGCACGAAGTGTCCATGCTTATTTCGCTACTCATAGAATTAATACTGAGATCACTCGAGCTGCTCACTGAATCCAAATTGTTGGCCATCATCATATTGAAGAACAAAATACTCTAAAAAAATGTATTCAGCAGGTAGTTTTTAAAAGAAAGAGACAGTGAAAAATCAGTTACGATTGCGATTATTCAAATCAAATTGTTTTGGTTGGGTTTATTGCCATTTTTTAATCGATGGGGTCAATTTAAAAAGGACGAAGATTTGGAAGCCTAAGGTCTTACCTACTATCGAAAATAAGTTGCATTTGATTGCATTTGCGGAAACCACGCCAAATAAAGCATGGAAAGCAATAATAAGGTAATTAGGCACCTTTAAAGGATGATGACAGTCAATTCATGGCAAGCATTAATGAAAACAGCCATTATTCAACACGAGAGATTGTCGAGAAGCTCAGTAAAAAGTCACCTTGAAAAACTTTGATACGTAAACAAACGGTATATTTGAATACTGGTGGACTTAAAGATAACTTACCTCACTAAGAGTATCAATATATGCGATTCATTCAACTGATCCAAAAACTGGGCTGCTCACTATCGAGCGAAGCGAACATGGAGCAAGAGAGAAGGAATAGGTCGATATTTCCTCAAGAAAAGTAATGCTTTCTGTTTGGTCGAATTGTAAACGTATCGTCCACTTTGTAATGATAGTGAGCCATGATGTAGTTTTGCTTTACTTTGGTCACGCCTGAGCCCAAGCTTGGGTCAACACTGGGAGTCTTTCGGCTAGGGCTCGTCGGACGGGGAGGATATTTTCTCACGAACGTGACTGGCTATCTCTTGTGCCTTTTTTATACCGAACTAAGAGATACTATTGGGTTTGATGTTATCCCAATTCTTTGCATGTTAACCCTAATACTTCATCGATGCTCCGTTCCGATTCCGTTGCTATAGTTAGACTCGTTCATATTCATAATTCATGTAATATTGTCGATAATTCACAAACTTGACTTTCATGTTTATATATAGTAACTTTAGGATAAGGATAATAACAAAATTATTTACACTTTCAATTCAAATAATGTCTAGAAATATTTGGATAGGGCTTTATAACGTTTTGGCCATTATGATATTTAAGCTTTTAAGCAAGCACTTGGCTATATGTATGTATGCATATGGTAACTATAACGCGAGTCTTGGATACATTAGCTTTAGTACTTTAGTACAGCTGTGGGCAGCCATAATAACGGCGAGTGTTCCGCTGTTACAACATCTACAACAATAGGTAGTTCCGGCTGGCCCTTTGTAGGGACCACACATAGACCTTACGGTCCTTAGTGATCTACAACAATAACTATTATAAGAAAAATTTTCCATCAAATATTTTTACACTGAGAGAAATTTTTAATAGGTTTTATTATACCCATTACTCGTAGAGCAAAATGGTATACTAAAGTCGTGCATATGTATGTAACAGGCAGAAGGAATCATTTCCGACCATATAAAGTATATATATTCTTGATCAGCATCAACAGCCGAGTCGATATAGCCATGTCCGTCTGTCCGTCTGTCCGTCCGTCCGTCTGTCCGTCTGTCTGTATGAACAATTGGATCTCAGAGACTAGAAGAGCTAGAGCAACCAATTTTGAAATGTCGACTCCTATTGTCTGCACGCAGATCAAGTTTATTTCAAATTTTTGACACGCCCACCCACGCTCCACAATGAAAAATGTTGAATAACTCCCACAATTTTTGAGATATCGATCTCAAATTTAAAACGTAGATTTATATTCGCAACATCTATAAGCCCTGGCTTGGTACCCTTCACCATCAAAAAAACTCCGCCATTGACAACTGCGACAACAACTAAATAAAACAATAACAATAATCAAGTAGCGACTCTGGGACGCAGTGGATGGCGTGTTGAAAAATTAAGGTTAAAAAACAGACACCCGTTCGTTAAAGTGTGGTAAACACCGGTGAACTTCACAAACCCCGCAGACGTTGCGATTCCTTGACCTTCTTAATCAATTTAAGCAATATTTCAAATTACTTCTATGAAACTCGTAAAATAAGTTAAAACGTTTCTCTTTCAATCAAAAAAGGATGTTATTCCGCCCTTAGTTTTGGTTTCGGCATATATATGCAGTCGACATCGTCCATAAAGTCATTCAACAATTCGTCCATTGCTAAGCCAAGCTGTACTGGTAGACATACATCTGCAAATGTCAACAACAACCAAACATGCAGATTATTAATATCAGCACCTTCAATCATTTCAGCTTTACCATTTAATTCGTTTGCTTTCCATTCCAGAAGAATATCCCTAGCGGTTTTAGATGGCATTTCTATTTAAATCATTTTTTCTCAACAAATCTCAAAAACATAGTAGTCCCGCCAGCTCAAACGTCAAACGTAATTGTTCACAAATTTCGTGCACTAATGGCTGCTCGCAATACTAGTCAGGCAAGCTTGCCCAAGTCCCTATGTACACAACAAAGTGAATACCCTAAATCTTTTTTTCAGCTTAAGACTAAGACATATTTACTAATTTTTCAAAATTAATTTCTTCTTTAAGCTAGGTACTGAAATTTTGTCGGAGCGGAAATTGTTTGATAATTTCCAGAGCCGCTCTGACAATGTAGTGTGACCAGGCAACAAAAAAAAGTCAGCTGTTGTGTGTATAAAATATAAGCGGGCGAATTCAAATAAAATAAACAAATGTATAAACTTAAAAAAAGAAGTCACTAGGGGAATGCTAATGCCGTGGTCTTTTTCATGGAAGCATTTTGTGTGGGAAGAGAGAAGAACTCTCCGCACACAAGTGATGCAGCTGCCGGTATCGAAATGCTTTTTATTGAGCAGATTCCATTAAATTGGTTGCGACTCGCCCACTTTGATCAGCTCCACTTGTTTGTCCACCTCTCTGCTGTCCAAATAATTGTAGTTTTGTTTTTTGGTCTTCTCTGCTGGAATTTTTTAAATTTGGTGCTTAATTCTCAAAGGTATCTCTGACAATTATCAAACAAGTTTCATAATTTCCAGACCCCCTCCGACAATATATCAGCTGTTTTAAAAAAAAAACGAGTTGGCAGGTCCATGCACGTTGTCAGAGCGAATTGTTGGTTGCTCAGAGAGGATTTCCTGAGCTATGTAATTAGATGGGCTCCGACAAAATTGTCAGCGTCTCAGTACCACGCTTTAGACAGAGCTATTCGCAGCAAGCTTAAAAGATTAATATCTGTTAGTTTATTCCTGTATTCATTTTTTAGGTGTTTCAGAAGGAAAAAAACTTGATTCTAATTTAAGCATTGATCTTTTCAAAATGGGGTACTTATCGTAAGGAACTTTTTTTCAAAACGCAACACGTGAGTCATTAAGTGCTAGTAACTCGTAATCAGATTGAAGGTCACACAACTTTACTTGAAATTCTGAACATTGTTCTTCAATTACTAATTATATCGGACTTAAGAATGCATGTATTAGCTTCCAGAATATTTCTCAAACTTTAACGATGGATGTTGAGTCGAATGCTCAAGGCAACAGGCAAAGTGATTTAAACAATTTTCGCTCAAGTCTCTTTGCAAAATAATCAATTTTTTTTTAAGGCCATCAATTGATGACAACATAGTTACCACAGACTGCTTTGGTTATTGAAGTTGCAAATTTAATGAATTTAGCATACTTGTAAAATCAGTAATGAACGCTAATTCTAAGAGGAACTTTAAATCTTGTAGCTGGATTTGCAGAGTATCAGAATTTTTTACACTATGGGAAAAGAATCTGTAAAGTCAATTTCATTCGCTAAGCCAACGAACTTGTGTAAACATATTGCAGTTTCCATATTCTGCTTGGAGCCGAAATTTTCGGTCAATTCTGATTTTATTAATAGCTTTAACTACAGTTCCCATCATCTCATTGAAGTCTAATTATTGTGCACATAGCGATTCTTGGTGTATTAAGCATTGCTAGAAGGGAACATTGATGTTTCTCTGTCTGAACTGTCCTTTAAGTCCAATGATATGCCCTAACATACTCCGAGCTCCGTCAGTGCAAATGTCGCAAAGCTTCTCAAATCCACCTATTTCATTAAACGTCAAATCAATAGCTAGGAAGATATCATATCCTGTGGTTGTGTTATATAAGGGAACTAAATCAAGCAAATCCTCTTCGACATTAAAATTCTTTTCAATATAAAGGGTGATATTTTAGCAGCTTTAGGATTTGATTAAAAAAAAAAATTCAGAAAAATGTATGAAATCTTTATTTGAGTCGATAGAACGATCGATATAATTTAATGTTTAAAGAAGATTTCATGTAAATGTTGACGGCAGCGCCTGAAATAGTTCATAAGCTGGGTCCAATTTTAGCATACTCTCTCCAACATATCGGCCGGTATGTTACGAATAAATTCTTCAATATTGGCTTCCAGTGCATCAGCTGTTGCGGTCTTGTCGCTATAGACATGAGCCTTAGCATAGCCCCACGAAAAATAGTCTAAAGGCGTTATATCGCACGACCTAGGCGGCCGTTTGACCGGCCCAAAACGAAAAATAAACTGTTCTCCGAACTCGCCTCTCAATTGGCCGTTGTTTCGAGTGCTGTGTGGCATGTGGCACCGTCTTGTTGAAACCACATGTCAGCCAAGTCCAGCTCTTCCATTTTGGGCGCTCTCCATTCACAGTAACGTCCAATGATACCACCGGCCCATAATCCACACCAAACAGTGCATTTTTCGGGATGCCTTGGCAGTTCTTGCAATGCTTCTGACTGCTCTTCACAACAAATACGGCCATTTTGTTTGTTAACGTATCCAATTAACCAGAAATGAGCGCTGAACACCATGTGGCTTCAATTCTTGCACCAGCTGTATATTAAAAGGTTTTGTACCCAAACGAAGTGTAGTAACAGAGGCGCAATTGCTGCGAACGGCGCCGAATCGACAATTCACGGTCATTAACAACACTGGCGGACACAGCTGCGATATTTTCCTCTGTCCGCACTCTACGTATGCGTGTTGGTGGATTAATGTCCAATAATATAAATTTGGTGCGAAATTTAGTCACAAGATTCCGACTAGCCGCCTTAGAAGGTCGCCCTAACTGACCATAAATAGGCAGAAGTACACGATGCACTTTCTTAACCGAGCCTGAGTGTTGAAATTCAATAATCTGCAAGCGTTGTTCATTTGTAAGTCGATTCAGGTTAAATTAAAGACCAAACTGAACATGTTTGACAGTAACATGTGACACGAAAACAGCTGAGCTGCCAAAAACAGTGTGACCAAAAAGAAAGTTGCTAAAAAATCACCCTTATTAATGAGGTGATACTACAACTACTCAAGTAAATAATATAATAAGTTACCCACATGCAGCAAAGTTGAAGCTTAGATGGTTCTTGATCAAGTGTAGAAAGGTTAGGGCGAAGATGCTAAACACCATCCGCAAAGGTGAACTTTATTTTTATCAAAAATCAAGTCCGAGAGTTATATTCCTAGGCCATCCGAATATGCCCAGGGTTTTGCACCTTCCACTGTAGTTGGCTTTCTGCGGCATACTAATGGCTCTGACAGCATCTGGTCAATATAGCTCTGTTTTACAATGGAACTCTTATAGCCCGGTAATCTAATACTCACCTGGTCAATATCCAAAGAGTTAATTGTTACTTTAGGCTCAATCTCATCCAAAGTCTCAAAGACAAGTATGTGGCAAGGAGTCTTCGTAGGCGTTTCAACTCAATTCACAAAGATTTATAGATATAGATTATAGATACACTCAAAAAAAATCAATCCATAAGGGATCAAATCATTCCCAATCGGTAATGAAAACAACGTAATCTCGAATATGCTTGACCCGATCCGGAAAAAGATTGAGTTGATCTGCCTTTTTAATCCTGAAAAAGATTACATATACACCGGGGTAACCTTAAAAAAGATTGAATTAAGCAAAAAATTCGAGAACAATTTAATCTTAAGAAAAAGATACCTCTCTTCTTCCTTTCCTCCGCCATATTCCATAGGACATCGCCTTATACACTTCAAGACCCACACCAGTTTTTTTTTTTTTAAAACTTCTGAAAAACAAAGAAATATACAAATTTATTGGGCACAACAGTGAACCGAACCCATGACCATACGCACTGAACACGAATGGAATGGCATCTCATCGCTCACGACCATCGCCATCGTTTGTTGCCGAATGTCAAAAATGCTAGGTAAACTTTGTCGCTCTCGCTCTCAAATCAAAAATGCTACTTAAATTTTGTCGCTCTCGCTCTCTTAATTATGAACATGTGATCTCAAGGGGGATTGAAGTAAGCACATTTGGAATGATTCATGTTCGAAAGGCTTGGGCCATTCCCTGGAAGCTTAAATTGTGTCGAATATCTTGTAAATCGAGATTGAATTTTCAAGCTCATGCCGGGCTTACTCCAAGATTAAAAAGATTGAAAATATCCTCCCGTTTTTTTCTCTGTATATATGTAGTGTCTTTGGTAGAACTTATGTGTGTGCGCTTCTTGCAATTGATGAGCTACAAAAACAATTCATCACAACAGTCAAGCTGGACTTAATGATGTCACAATAAGGAGTAGTTGGTCTTCAAACACGTGGATTTTACTAGCTTTTTAACCTTCTTGGTCTGATAGCAAACGGAAATGGTCAGAACCATGACGAGAAGTTGGCATACATATAATTATCGAATGTGCAGTCGTTAGCTAAGGTCATTGATCAACAATAGATATGGGTATTCTTACCACTGTTCCGTCTATTTCAATTTCGTTTCATTCAGCCGTTACAACTTTTAGCTGCTGCCACGGAATGAAACCATCAATTCGTCAGCAAACCTCACAATTACAAAGATTACAGTTTGTCTTATAACTTTGCCTGGTTAAAGAATTAAGGTATTTATTTTTGAATGTAATCCCTCTGTTTCTCTTAGTCCCTCTACCAACCACGTGATGAAGTCAAGTTAAACTCTCTGAAAAATATTTACAAATATAGCGCATACGCCGTGCTGCACAGCTTACATACACATATAAAATATAAACAGAATAAGCAAAAAAAAGCAGTTAATTAATTAAGTATTTACACACAACATACAAAGCGAAACAGGCTGAGCGGGAGAGGGAGGAGGGCAACTGGCGGGAAAACAAACAGAAGCCATTGGCATTGCCTTTTACACTTTTCCTCCCCTCCTTTTTTATTCAGAAGCAACAATTGAGGTTAAGTGATTGTTGAGCGTATAAGTGGCGCTCGTTAGCCGCTGACAAGACGTGTTCATCAGCATGTGGCCCACAGTCTCGGCACCAGTCAGAGCGAGAAGCGGGGATTCCCGGACAGCGCCGGTTCAGGCCGAGCCGGGACAAGTCAGTTAAGTAGACAAACGACTGGCAGTTAGAGTTGAAAACCAGAGTGAAGTGTAGAGAGCGACCGCCATTTAAATCGGCAATTTTTCATTTGACAACGCAAAGCAGTTCTCACCTCTTTTGTGTCCCTGTTTGTGTCCATGCAATCAGCCTGACCAATCGACCAAAATGTTGTGCAATTAATTAGCAGCTTGCAGAACGTCCCTTGGGTTGGAGTTCGACACCGAAAAAAAAAACAAAAGCAAAAATGATAAAATGAAAAAAGGAGAGAAAATTAATTTAACAGCGCACACGCACTTTAAAATCACTTCATTAGTCATGTGGAAAAATTAAAGTTAGTTAAAGGATGAAAAAGATGTACAGCAAATGCTTTAAAGTGCACAAAAATTATTTTAATTTGCATGTTTCACAAATACTAATGCAGCAAAATGCTTCACTCTTGAGATGCTACATATAATGGACACAGCATCAGACAAGAGACGGAACTAACTGGCCTCACCTATACTAGCACTTACTGACCCAGATGGTAAAAATGGAAAAATAATTCATTTATTTATTTATTTATTCGCCAATTGAACAAAGCTCTTAACTGGCTACTCTATTTTTAACTTAAATTATATAATATATAAATTAGTGTCTAAAAGAAAAAAAGTATTCTGCTAACAAAATTTTAATTGCCGATTTATTGGATTCGAATTCAAATCGCAACGTGTTAGGAGCTAAAGTTTTTAAGAGCCCTAGATATAGGTATTCAGATAAAGGGTTAGAAGGTTCTAAGATTTCTGCCTAGTACATTTAAATAAATCTTCCCTAACAAGGTAGGACAATCAATGTAGCCAAAAACAAGGTCGTTCAAAAACAATTTACACACAATAGCTCTTCTATCTTCTAGAGTGGAGAGATGCGCAAAGGCACATTTACTAAAATAAGACGGCAAAGGATCAGAAAAATTGAGCGGGAGGAGCGCGAATTTTAGAAAGTTTTTCTGCACCCTTTCAAGCATCTTTGTATGAACTGCACTAGAGGGACTCCAAATAAATGATGCATACTCCAACTGGGAACGCACAAATGCAGAGTAAAATCTCAACCTAGTGTAGGGATCTTTAAATTGGCTGGCATTGCGCTTGACAAATGTATAATGTATGTATAATTCAGAAAACATGTACGTCAATTGGAACAAATTTAATCATTTTATTTAAACAAGGAAGTTTAGAGTCTTGATATCATATCAATCATAAATATAGGTCAATTGTCCATCATTAGTATGTCTTTCAGAAATTTTGCGATTTTTTTGACAGAACGGCCCACACTTCCTATATTTACCCGTCTACTATTGCCGTCTATTAAGTCTTCATAATAATCTTTGTTCATATGAAAAATTTACAAAATTTCGCGACTCTTTTAATCATTTTACCTGGACCTCCTATTTACACGACTACATTGCCATCCATCATATCTTCATAATAATCTTAGATCATCTTTTTAGTCTACAGCTCTTATATACGCGTCTTCAATTGTCATCTATTCAATCGTCATAATTATATTAGATCCTTTGAAAATTTTGCAAATTTCGCGATATTCTTGACCATTTGATATACTTCTTATATTAGATCCTTTGAAAATTTTGCAAATTTCAATTCCCGATTTTTTTGACCTTTTGTTCCACACCCCCTTTATTTACCCGAGTACTTTTGCCGTCTATTAAATCTTCATAATAATCTTAGGTCTTAGAAAAATGTAAAAATTTCCCAATACTTTAGACCATTCAATGTACACCTATCATTTGCTAACGCCTGCGCTTTTTTAATTACTCAAATGAAACTTTGGCAAATTTCCCGGTTTTTGGACCATTATAAGCTTATATGAAAAATGTTGAACTTTCGCGATTTTTGTATCGTTCGATCTACAGTTTCTATTTAACCGTCTATATAAACCATCTATGTATCTATTCTTTATTATAATCCAAACTCAAATGAATTTTTGGCAAATTTCGTAATTTTTTCTAAACAAACTATTTCGAAAAAAAGTATTGGGTTATATTTGCATTATTGTGATTATATAAATTAATTTTGTTATGTTTAATTTTCAGGTATTATAAATAAAATTTAAAAAAATCAATAATTCCCTGAACACTCAGAAAATTATTTTTCTATATTTAGAAAAAATTTCTAATTTTAAGAAAAAATTTTCTGCATATTTGAAAAGTTGCCCTAAAAATTGATTTTTTTGAAAAAACTTTAAATAAAAACTTTTAAAATATATTTTTCTAAATTGTTGGGTGAATTTGCTTTATTGCCTTTTCTAATCATTAGGGTAATTTCGCCTTTGATTTTAGAAAATATTTGTTACAAATTTAAGGTATTTTGTTGATATAGCCATGTCCGTATGTCCGTCCGTCTGTCCGTCCGTCCGTCCGTTCGTCCGTCTGTCCGTCCGTCCGTCTGTTTCTATGCTATCTCCTCCGTCAGCTTTAAAGCTATCTTAACCAAACTTTGCACGAAGTCTTTTGGTACAAATACGCTGCACATTTGTCGGAACCGGCCAGATCGGATGACTATATCATATAGCTGCCATAGGAACCATCGGTCGAAAATGTTGTTTTAGTGAGAAAAACTTTTTGTCTTCAACTCAAACGTCCCCAAACCTCGTATTTATAATTTTTCTTTGCTTTCACATAATTCCACCAAGTTTGAAAGGACATCTATATAGTATAGCTGCCATAGAAATTGGGTGTAGAAAATGTATATAGGAGGCCTTTTCAAAAAATGTACATTTGGCCGAATGTACATATTTGCGTCTGTGGAATCAGGCTACTAATTTATATAAATCAAATCATACAAGCTACAAGGGTATAAAAACTTCGGTCGAGCAGAAGCAAGCTTTCCTCTATTTTTAATATTTCCTTTTATAATGAGGTTTGCTTATCCGTATTGAGGCGTTTGACTGGGTTAGATCTTGATTCAATCGAAGTTGAAATTCATTCCCATATCTCAGCTCAGATGAACGATAATCGTATGCAGCTCTAGATTTATACTTTTGTTCTGAATTTCCATTAAATAGTTCTTAATTCATTTGGTAGCCAGTTTCATCGCCATTTATTAAGCAAATCTACAGAGGTCATAGATTCATAAACCCCAATGGTAAGCACTGAATATAGTTAAGTGAACCCAAAAGCATCTTAAACTAAACTTAAAACTATAACAGTGATGTCCAAATCTCACGATATGTTTATGTGGAGCCTCTGTTTATGTCCTTCATTGTGTGAATTGGACACCACTAAACATCTATAAGCTATAAAAATATCAGCTTTTTATGCTTCAAATACACTGAAACTCTCATAAAATAGCAAAATTAACAAATTAAACTCTAAGATCATCCACAGATTTGCTGCATCCTTAAAAACTTGCTAAATACTTTCAAAAATGTTAATTTATGTTAAGACAAAAAAGAACCAAACCAACTCTCGAAATAAGTAAACCGAAAATCATTTATACATATTAGTATTTATTCGTTTGTATATCATTATTTATTTCTCTAAATTTATAGTATTATTATTTATTATTGTTTTTATTCAAACTATTTTTGAGCAAACCAAAATCTTTGCTTCCAATATTAATAATTAAGCATTTAGAAATCAAATAATTAAAAGTTCTTAGTTGTATTTCAGTTGTAAACTGAATGAATAAAACAAAAGACACACATACACCAAGATTAAACCATAACAATTACAATTAGAAGTTACATTAAATGGAAAACAACGTAACCTAAAACTATTGCACAGTGTTAACAATTGAGAAAAGCGAACAAAACAAAACAGTAATACGTCTAAGGAATTATAATAAAAATAATAAATTATATCTACACCAAAAATGTTTTTCAATGTATAAAACTGAATGAAAACTTTTCCGGCTTCTACTGAAACTGTTAATAGGCTACATACATAAGCAAATGTTAAATTCCGGTAGAATGCTCGAACGAGTCATAAAACATTGGATTATGGACATGATCCGTTCGCCAGTAAGAGAGGGGGTTTTCCATATAATTTTTTATTTATGGAAATATTTATCATTTCTAAATTGTATAGATAGGTTTTATGGAAGAAAAATTGTTTGGGTTTAAAGTCGAAGTATCGGTGAATTCAAAAATTGTGTGACGCTATGATCAGACTTATTTGAGGCGACCACACATCAAACAGCAACTTGCATTTACATTTACAGTCAGTCGAAAAAAAAAACTTTGTGCAAATCTGTGCAAAACAAACAGATAAAACTTGCATCGTAGCCAAAACCATGAAACTTACTTCTTCTATCACTTTTTTTGTCCAAGTGTCAAACTTTCATCAATTCAACAATTCCGTGGTTCAACTAGGGATTCTGAATGAGTAGGGACTTCTTGTGCTTTTATAGTAGCCTATTTCCACTATGGCAAATATGTAAATATTTTCACATATTATTACATATAAAACGATATGGTTTGGTGCTTATATAGTAGCCTATTTCCACTATGGCAAATATGTATGTACATATTTTCACATATCAAAGGAGAAAGAAAACCAAACTTCGTCTGTGCCGCTGTTTTCATACACTTAAAAAAGCTCAAACAGATCAAACGCTTAGCGATTTCGACGAATCATCGCAGATCAGTTTAAAAACATATAGTTTTAATAATGAACGAGCTTAAGAACGCCAACGCAAACGAGCAACTGAATGAGCTAAGCGCTTTTTCTCAGAGTGCCAGAGAGCGGGAGAGAGCGCGAGAGCAACCCAGTCGGACTTGTATGTATGCCAGAAGTACACAGAAAAAAAAGATCGCGATATTTAGTATCAATCTGATATTTTGTAGTTTCAAATCGGCCTTCATCTGAAAAATACCCAGATGATATGTTGGAATATATCACTTTGACATTTCGAACATATCAACGTGATATTTTTTCAGATCAAGAATTTTATATTGGTTAATATCAATGATATATTATTATAGTATAAAAGCTATATTTTCAAAATACCTGTAGGGCATTGTTTTAGTATCAAAGAAATATTTTTAAAATATCTAAAGGGTATTATTGAAGTACCAGTGCTTTATTTTTATAATATCAAAGCCATATTTTTATAATACATCTTACAATTATTATGACAATTATCTTTCTGGAAAAATCTGCTCTTTGTCGCTGGAAGAAATGTAATTACGGCGGTCGAAGTTAAATCCACACTCTAGAAAAATTGTAAAATTAATATATTGAGAAGAATAATTATTTCAAAGCAAAAGTTACCATTTAACTTTTCGTACACGAATTTTTCAATGTTTAGTTTTTGTATCAGCTCATAGAGTTGGATGTCTTCCATTTCAATCTGAAAATGTACAAAATTAATGTACTTAAACTCGCTTAAGTTTTATTGTGCATGTGTGCGAAATCTGCCGAAGGCAAAGGCTGAGCATGCGCTTTTTTGTTTTGCCCTTGAACATCAAACAGCACACATATACATACATACATGCATATTTTGCATGTAGATTTGAATGTACGCATATGCATGTATTTGTGTTGTTCGACATTCAAGGGCAGAACAAAAAAAATCGCATCGCGGACACAAAATATGTATACATACATATGTACATATTTAAACACGCACTTCTACTGCGTAGAGAGCTCAAAGTTTTTTTACTTACCTCTCACACCCGCCAGCACAGATCGAATGACGAAATTCTCAAGAAGAAGCTAGAAGTTCGCTGTAGACCCGACACCAACTTCGAAACGTTCACGAAGAAAAAACGACCGGCACTCGTTTTTGCGCTTGCGGCAGCAGAGCAATGAGCATTGTTTTTGCTTTTTTCGAGATAGGCTATTGCTGTCTCTCTTTGATTTGAAAAACTCTGTGTCTCTTTCTACTTCCAGAATTTCAATGTCTACTTTGATCTCAAATCATTTCACTAGGGCATTTTTCATATCACTTTGATCATTTCACATTTCAATATAATATTCTCAATATAATATACTCAAATTTCTATAATATTTGTAGTATCAATGTGGTATTACAGGTTCATATTGTTATTAAATAATTTCACTTTGATTTGCAAATATTGATATTACTGATATGATATTGAAATACATGATCTTATTTTTTTCTGTGTATCTACATTCTTTCCTCTTGTGCTTGGAAGGCTAAAGTTCACGATAACATGAACCAGTCCATTCTCTGAGTTGTGATTTTGGCACGCGTACGTAACAAGAAAGAACGTAAAGAAAAATCCGAACGATTTCCGAACGCAGTTTTTTTCTAACTGAAAGTTACCATAACATGAAACGTTTCCTTCTCTAGGCAGTGCTTTTGACACCTATTACGGGAAGAAGAAATGCGGAATGGAAAGACAACCGAAGCAAGCCAAGGGAAAGATGGCGAAATAAAGAGGACAAACGGGACAAAATGAACATTTTTGCGTCGTATTCTTTAATTTCCTTTGACTTCAATTTTCATTCATCATTAAGAAGTTGGCCTCAACAGTAACAGCAGCAAGTACGTGTCTTAAAAACTAAAAAAAAAAATAAAAGTTTACTTTTATTGGAAATTAAACAGATGTCTGAATTATATGAATAATAATATAATATAGTAGTTTCCACAGACTCAACTCAGCATATATGGTAATAGTTAAAATGTATATAAATCATCATGAAATACCTTATCTAAAATTTTAAAATTCCACAGCGTCACTTAAGATGGAATAATGTATCATGGATCATAACAATAACAGCAAACAAATATAACTTTAAAAAGCCAACGAGCTGCGGCTCACGAGCCGAGAGCCGGTTGATGGCTCCCGGCTCACGACCTGTTGCTCACAGCTCAGAGCCGAAAGCTGTCACTCACGAGCTGAGAGCCACTCAGTGCTCCCAGCTCACGATCAGAAAGACGAGCGCGAGGCACCTTTCTCTTGGGCGAAAGTTATAAGCACACACACGCCAATAGATTGAGAGAAGCTCGGCTTATGGATCTTTGGGCTGTGTAAAGCCAAATATTTATATTTGTCTTTTTATTTAAAATAATTTTTGGTCCCTAAAACAAGGTTTTAGGGAATAGTGGCGATAAGCAATGGTAATCCCAATTGTACGAATCCTTTTCAAGGGAAAAGAATCAATTAAAGGCGGTGACATGACATAAAGCTCACGGATATAAAGCCCAAATGAAAATTAGTCGTAGTGTACATCGAAATATCGCTCAGATTTGATATGGGCGATGAGTCAGCATGAAATTCGGCCCCGATTTTTTAGGACTTAAGGCCCATGTAAACATTTGAATTCAGTGTCGGAGCAGCTAACAATGTGGAAATATATTTTTCATTACCGATTAACCGACAACCGACTACAGTATAAGGAAAATTATATATTTTGCATGACAGCGTTCTGCTCCACCTTGATTGCGTCGCGACGGATCGTCCAAAACAAGCCATAAAATTTGAATTCTAGCTCCACCCGCAGTATTAACCAGATAATGCTCATTCAGATTACCGATGCCTTAGATCAGCGGTAAACAATCGCATAGCTCACTTATCCCTCGCAACCCGGCCCGATATTTCTCTGAATACGCAATGCAATACATTTTATAAGAAGCACGCTCTGATCGAAAAAAAACCATTGCTGGTTTAGATCAATGACAAATTGCTGGGCTGACAAGCTTCCATTTATTTCAAGAAGTCACAAACTGGGACAGTGTTTGGATCACCTCAAAATATGTGCACTTTCACCTAACGCGAAATCGTATACTTCCAGAAAGTTCATCTGGAGCCTTTTCTTTTTCTTCGTGCTCGAGCTTTCTAGCCAATCGTTCACGGTTTGTCTCGAGAACGCATAAGAGATTGCACCTCGGACATATCAAATCCTTGGCTATGACACCGTGATCCCATAAAAAATTTCTAAAGGCGTCTGGACTCAGTGACAGGAATTCCGTCAATGACAAACGGCAATAGGTACAGCACATTTTCGCAAAGTTAACATTCAAAGTGAATAAAACGACAAATGAATTTATTTCTGCGATAAATATTGAAAGATTATGTGATCGAGCATATATATATTTGTATGCACAAACAAGAAACCATGGTCGACCGCCAATTGATTTCTGTACGCCAATTCTGCATAGTTCGCGGTCCATCGAGGAAAATAAATTCGCGAATTTTCGGAGCTTTTTACCTCAAAGTAAACATTTACCGTAAGCCAAATGTATTCAATACATAATCTATTTGAAGAACAGTACGGCTTAGGCATTTGTGTCCTCTTGTATTATGCAGAAGAACCGACAAGATAGAGGTAGCTTTGCTGAATCCAACTCTGCCCGCAACGCACCAATCAAATAAATGCTATTTAAATCCTCTATATCCTGCATTTTAATTGGCACAAAATGAATGGACGCAAAAATGCAAACGCTCTTTTCTTAAAATTTGGCCGGTACATGCCGAATTCCAGATGCCAGATACCAGTACATACCAAAACCGGAACTGAAATAAGATTCGGTTTGATTTCCTGCTGGCAACTAGACAAGAGT
Organism: Lordiphosa magnipectinata; assembly: GCA_037044535.1. Lineage (NCBI taxonomy): Eukaryota > Metazoa > Arthropoda > Insecta > Diptera > Drosophilidae > Lordiphosa > Lordiphosa magnipectinata. Next base: position 18,675 of record JBAMBO010004198.1, on the reverse strand, counting down.
AGATCTCCTATTTTGGAAGGTTGGGCTAAATAGATGCTTTATTGAACTAATAACATTTTAGAGGTCTGCGTGTCACAACAGCTCAACAGAAAAAATATATAAACGAAAGCTGAATTGAGATCCAAAACCCTCAACTTGGAGGAATCTCGCTTGCGTCGTCGAGATCTGATGTAATATTATTGATGCAGGTCTGAGCTCGCCGCTTGTGGATAATCAATACAATACTAATAGTGGCTCGAAGTCATTCAGTGCTTTCTGCTAAAATCTGGAAAAGTCCAGTTTGGTAAAAGTTACTTCAATTCTGTTGCTCAGCTGCTTTACATGTCGAAATTCAAATTTGTCGCTTTTGTCTGAGATGTAGACTGTCTTGGCTAGAAGATGGCCTTTTAGCACCGCTTGCGTTTAGGTTTGGGGCATTTTGGCTTGGGCTTAGGTTTGCATCTTGGCTTCGCCTTTGGCTTGCATCCCCTCTTCTTGCGTTTCGGCTTGCAAGTTGCACGTTTACACTTGGGCTTGCATGCTGGTTTCTTCTCCTTGGGAGAACTGTTGCTTTTATTTTGAACTTCTCCCTTTGAAGACGGTCGAGAGCAGAACAAACTTCGACCTTTTGGGTCCTCTATCTTTTTGGTACCACAGTTTGTTGAAGGCGCAGAACAAATTTCGACGTTTTGTGACCTCTTTTTCTGTATCACACTCCTCAGCATCGGACATATCCATTTCGCTTTCAGAGTCGTAGCACGCTAGACATCCTGTAAAAAAATCATTTATTTATATTCGAATTTTCTTTTTAATTTCACTTACCGGCGAATATAGCAAGCGTCGGCTCTCGGGCATAGTGAGCCAGTGGCGTGCCGCCTATTGCACTAGTTCGTGTCCACTAAGGGAATAGGTTAGCCGAAAGTCTCTTAAAAAATTGACATAAGTATTGGTCATCATATCCTCCAAAGACTTTGCAGTATTTTTGGATTTATTCCGTAGTTTTGGTCGTCGCTTTGGCTTGTATTCTTTGTCTTCACCGTCGAAATCGACAACCAAATTGTCCATAATGTCTTCCAAAGACTTCTTCAGACCAGCGGGTTTTGGCTAGCTAATTTCATCGTCGTCATCTTCATCGTTCATAAAATTTATTTAAGAATTGGTAATACTTGTGAGTTTAGGCTTTGGCTTACCTTGTTCTTCATCGTCGCTGTACTTGACATCAAGTCCGTCCATGATATCCTCCAAGTTCTTGGTAAGTCCTGAGCGTCTTGGCTTTTTCTTTCCTTCGTCATTGTTCTCAGATCCCAGCGAAGACATGATTATGAATGGACAAAATCAAAATTAAGACTAAAATTTTGATTGTTCACAAAAAACAAAACTATTTTTAAAATTTTACTAAAACTCATAATAAAAATATATTTAAAATTTCCTACACAAAGTACGTACGTGTTGTCGGTATGAGACGTAAGCACAAACTGAATAAAGTTCAGTTACATTTTACGAACTTGACTGTTTTTGAATTTGAGTGAAAACTCGACGCCTATTTCATGAGAAACATTTAGCAAAAAAAATCTAAATAATTAATTTGCTACTAAACCGCTAACATCGATGGCCCGATTGTCTCGCGTGGCCCGTTATTCTGCCTAAAAAGTAGTGTAGGGTTGTTCATGAGAGAGTGAACAAAATTGAGTTGTTCTTTAAACTGAACAAGTGAACATGTTCTTCTTCAATTGTTCATTTTGGTTCAGCGAGTCTTGTTCAGTCTATCTTGTTCAATCCATCTTTTTTTGAGTTGATCTTGCTCTGAGTTATTCTTGAGTTGTTCTAAGAGCTGTTCGGTCTCTTTTGCTTAGAGAGTTGTTATGTCTGTCTCGCTTTGTGAGCTTGCTCTGTCTTGATCAAAGTGTTGTTCTGTGTTCTTCGAGCTGCTCAGTCTCTCTTGCTCTGTTAGTTGTTTTGTGTGTCTCGCTTTGTGAGCTTGCTCTGTTTTGCTTTAAGGGTTTTTCTGTGGGCTGTACCAAAGACTTATAGATATTAAAGATGACGCATGTGACGCAAAAAACGATTGTTCTTGGGAGCTGACATTGGATAAAAAAATTTGTATGAGTTGCGGTATCTACTACATATATTTACGAACAACTATAACTAGTATGGCGCCAACATTTTGAACTAAGCAAGCGAGAGAGAGCGTGAGAGTTAGCGCGAGAGTAAACGACGCACATACACACAAATTTCGTATGTGTGTACAAAAAAAAAAGCAATGCTGAAACAACAAAAACAACAACGCAGTCAGTGCAACCGAAACCAACCCCTTAGAAATGCCGTCGTCAAAACAAAAACAAAACAAAAATACGTGCGCTCACTCAACCTTCCTCCATAGACCTAGAACAGGTGAACAAGAACAACTGAACAAGAACAACTGAACAAGAAGAACTGAACAAGATTATGGATAAGTTTTAACCTGTACTTTACTTCAATAATCAAAATGTTCCAAAAATTGGGAAGCTAGGTACAATTATCTAGCCGTAAACGGGCGTATCATCCAACATAAAATTTTGAATCCTAATTCTTGGAATATTATCATTATCTGCCGTTAACTTTGACATATATAGTCCGATATGGATGAAAATGGGCTTTATGGATTAGTTTTAACCTGTACTTTACTTCAATAATCAAAATTTTCCAAAAATTGTGAAGCTAGCTACAATTATCTACCTAATTTTAAGAAAGTTTTTCTAAAAGAATATTAAAATAAAAAGAAACGAGAGCGTTATTTAAAGTCGACTCTAACCGACTTCGATATACCCGTTACTCACGGAAACAAATGTTTAATAGCGAAAAGTATGCAACATATTTTTAACTCGGCTATGTCATCCATGTCATCCATATCATGTTTGTTATGGATTAAAACCAAGCCGCAAGTTTTAAATCTTCCATGATGCAACTCCGCAAGCCTACATTAACCCCTTCTAGTAATGGACAATACAAAAATAAATAGATGCGCTTAAGAAAATAGGAAAATTCCAAGTTTTTTGCTTTGCTTTTATTGGCGGACTAAGTGGCTTTTAGCTTGACTGCATTGAAAATGTGCAGATGACCTTTTACGTTTTAGTGCGGTGTCATCACTCTCTCGCATTAGAGACCAGCAATAGGTGGACAGCATTCTAACTGGATCTTTATTACTAAATCGCTTTTCCATTGCAGATATTTCTTGATAAAACCGTTCACCTTGTTCGTTACTAAATTGAACTAGGTTAATTGGGCAAAAAAATTCAAATGGGAATGTAAAAAATGTACTTTTATGGACATTCTGCATTTCATTTCAGCATAAGCATCTGTAAATTCATAAACCACCTTCCCGTAATCAGGGCTTCTATAGTTTCCTAAAAAATTTTGACATATTGACTTGAATGAAATCCATGCTATTTTTTCTATTTCACTCATTTCTGCATGAAATGAATCGTCTCGCATAAGTTTTCGAATTTGGGGGCCAATGAAAATGCCTGAAAATTATAATTATACTCTGTACCGAAGGTACATAGAGTATATTAAGTTTGTGCAAAAGTATGTAACAGGGAGAAGGAATCATTTCCGACCCTATAAAGTGTATATATTTTTGATCAGCATCAACAGCCGAGTCGATATAGCCATGTCCGTCTGTCCCTCTGTCCGTCTGTCTGTCTGTCTGTCCGTCCGTATGAACGAAGAGAACGTCATATCTCCTACAGTTTTGATGATAGAATGTTCGTACTTTCTAGAGATATCTAGTACTCAAAATGATTTATCGATTTGCTGAAGGAATGATAAAGATCGGATGAACGATACTCAAGTTATGAGCAAAAAACGTTCAGTTAACACCCCCCACCCACCCCACCAATAACCTATCTTAGTGAGAGAGAGAGAGAGAGAGAGAGAGACTTAGAGAGCGCACTGCGTTGTGCGTTGTGTGTTAACTGGCCGTTTGACTCGTGACCAAATTCGAGCTGCGACATTAAGGGTGCAGAGTATGTTATAGTCGGGCTTGACCGACTTTCTTTCTTGTTTTTTAAATGTTTAACAAATCATTTTATGGTTAATATAGCATTTTTATACTCTGTACCGAAGGTACATAGAGTATATTAAGTTTGTGCAAAAGTATGTAACAGGGAGAAGGAATCGTTTCCGACCCTAAAAAGTATATATATTCTTGATCAGCATCAACAGCCGAGTCGATATAGCCATGTCCGCCTGTCCGTCTGTCTGTCTGTCTGTCCGTCCGTATGAACGAAGAGATCTCAGAGATGGTAAGAGATAGAGGTTTGACATGTATGGGACATATATTTCTTATACTTGCAGGCAGATCAAGTTTATTTTCAATTTTGGCCACGCCCCCTCCCGCCCCCGCAATTTGGAAAAAACTTCATATCTCCTACAGTTTTGGAGATAGATCGTTCGTTCCTTCTAGAGATACCTTGTAAACAAAATTATTTATCGATTGAATTATTGTTATATTATACTGAAGGAATGATAAAGATCGGATGAACGATACTCAAGTTATGGGCAAAAAACCGCCAGTTAACACCACCCATCCCCCCTTCATGTATGCTTCATGTATCCAAGTTTTAAGTGTAGAGGCGGTAGAATAATGTCTTCAGTCTTGACTAATGGAATGTGCTTAACATTGTTCTCTCCTATTTTAAAAGCTTTGCGTGTTTCCCAGTCTTTAAGCTAAGTCTTTAAGCCTGCAAATATAACAAGGATATTTTGTTTATCCACCTTGCATGCCCAACAGTATGCTTAGAACTTTAAGATCAGCGACAATTTTCCATTTATGATTGGCATAATTAATTTTTAAGAGAATTTTCTCGATTATGTTGTATGATTCTTTTATATTGGAAGCTGGTTTTTGTTATGCAAAAGCACCGCTTTTAAGCCTGAGTAAAAATATGGTTTAAAACTTGAGTCTTTTTAAGCAACATACATACTCACTTTTGCATGATCCATCAATAAATAGTCGCCAATCCTCTGGTTCGTGAAATTGATTTAAGCCGTAAAATAAATTATCTTCGTTTGTGCAATACAGCAATATACCTACTCTTGTAGTGGTATCTTTCTCGTCATTGTACACTTAAAGCAGTGAGCCACAATATTCCACTGCTTGAGTCTTGATGTGAATATTTCCGATTGTCTCCACGATAATCACAAGTCACGCACCAGATCAGCATGGTCTTCGTTAGTAACCAAATGCATTTCCGACGAGTATGAGCTTGTGTTTAATGGAATATATTTCCCACCCAACTTTAGCAATGCATACTTTTCGGGGCATTAATGTTAAATAAATCGATTTTCTGTTAACACACTTAAAAAAAATTCTAGATTGTCGAAGTGTGCTTAGTTATCCGCTTCGTCAATCGGTATCCAAATTAAGTGGGACAACATTTTTTCAACGGAGAATTAACTGGGCTCTTATTATAAACTTTAAGGGAAAATCGCATAGAATAAAATAGTTAAAACAATGGTGGTCAAAGTATAAATTTACAAAAAAAAGTTGAAAATGCCAGATATGTAAGCCGCATTTCTCAGCCATTGCGTTAAATCAGTCAAACCATTGATAAAAATAAATTTGATTGCTCTCGTCGCTATCGGATTTTACAAGGTTATAAACAATCAGACGGTCCATGCGCGCGTTATATCTATTTAATTGAGGTCAAAATGCGGTTTTTGGGCCATAACCTCAGGTTTTGTAAGTATGAGAAAGTGCTAAACGCGACCTGCTCTACAGCGTACGCTATGTCATTACCCAGGTTATTTCGCTCTGTAGCACTGTGTAATTTATTATTTGAACTACTCAAACCGATTTGCAAGACTGTCAATCTGTGCTACCCGTTCCTATACCCCCTTTTTCCATAGCCACGCTCACATGTGGCTATGTTTTTGCAGGAACACAGCGCTCATTTTTATGGCCTGACATGTTTTTTTTTTCGCTCTACTGTTTCTCCACCATCTATGTACCTCCATGTGTCTTATGTTCTTCCTCTTTACTTGAATTTTTTCCGTTATTTTTTCGTATTATTTTTTTGTACATTTTCAACTGTAATCACATCATTTTACATCATATTTCATACTTCATCTTGTTTCTGGAAATAGGAAGGGCTGCGTCAGCTGGGGATGTCGGCGACGACGATGAGGACGTTAGCCGGGGCCCTGTGGCATTTTTCTAACTCATTTTTTTTCTTTTTTGCGGCAACTAAGACAAGGCGGCGGCTGGGGTAGGTGGTGAACGCAATATATAAATAAATTGCAACCAGGAAATTACTTTAATCATTTTGACATAGTGACATCAAAAAAGTGCGGGAAATTAAAAGAAAATTCATCAGTGAGGCAAGCAAAATTATTTAATTAAACTAAAAACTGACACTTGAGCAATTTGCCTCAACCAATTTGACTGAATAGCCATTAAGTGAGGCAATGTTAACTCTACAGGCCATAAAACAAAAGAATAATGTAAAAAAAAGTAATATACAATAATTTTATTAACCCAGCATTGCTGAAAGTTTTGTCGACTTGAAGTTTTGCATAATTTCCAGTTGAATAGTCACAAAACAGTTCGAACAAAAGGGCACAAGTGCCTGAAGGGAACAGAGGCAAGCCTTCCATGAACAACGCTTAAAATTTATAAATATCAAGAGTGGGTAATGGCTGGAGCTGGTAAGTCGAATACAAATCTCAGCTTAATTTTTCATAATTAATGCAAAATGTCATCTTTGTGTATTTGTATTTTCAGGCCAATCCTTGAGATATGCAGGAGCCAGCCAGGGGCTGCACATGGCATATACAAACAGAAATTGATTTCGCCCGAGTCCTCACGGAAACGAACACACATTGGCAACAGTTTGGCACGCATTTGCCATGGCGGCAGGAAGCGGCCAAACAAGTTTCGAAATTGGGCCGCCATTGGCTGACAGCCTGACACCAAAGCGACAGCCGGCAAAAGCTGCGTGCCAGTCTCAGGTTTGTACAATGCCTAAACACAGTCGGGAGGAAAGGAAAACACAAGGCAATGGCATTAAAAACTCATCATCCCACCCACGTTTGTTCTGCGAAGCTGCTGCTGCGGGCTATGGTCCGGGAATTGCAAGTTGACTGACATTTCTAAATGCGGGGCGATAGTTTCGTTCGTTTGCTTGTGCTGTTTTAGCTGCTGGGCTTACACTTACAGGGTAAGGAATAAAGAATACTAAAGCAACAACTTCTGATTGCCGGGTGCTCGACAGGACAATGACCACCTGAAATAAAAGGTTTGTTGGCTTTCGAGGTGTTGACGTATGAGGGACAAATGCTTAATCTTAGAATTTTTATCAAAGCTTAGTACTCAGACAAACTAAACCATGGAGAATGAGTAAATGATAGTGCCCAAAAAGATACTTATACACTAAGAAAAAAAGGACCTCCCAAAACACAGCACAAGTGGACTCCTCTTTGGACTCCACAAAACAAGCCCTACGTTCACGGAAAAATCCCACTAAAAAGCTTTCTTACTAAAACTGGCACAAATCATAACCGAAGTGCGAACATCATGGATGACTCGAACTGGATTTTGCCCTCCTAGCGTGCCACATGCAAGGCAACACTTCAGCAAAGCTCTCAGCAACCAGAGCTTTGCCTTCTTTAATGCTATTCGCCGCAACGTTTCGAGTGAGATCGATAGTTGAGAAGCCGCCTCTTGCGATAAAGTAGCAGCGAGGTTCTGAGTTCGATCCCTAGAGAAAAGAAGATGAAGCTAAAAAATACGAAAAAAAAGAAATCAGAGACGAAACTAATTTAACAAAGAACTTTAAATTAATATTTACATTTGAAACACAAGCAAAATTTTTATTCAGCGCTTATGTTGCGAGCACAAAATGTTCTTAAAACATGCCCAAGCCCTTCATAAAGTGAGCACAAAATGTTTAAAATATGACACCCGCTGTATACGGTTCAAGAAAAAGCGAGATTACTCTACTTTTGTCACTACGATTGGGCTTGATTCGGTAGATTTAGAACGAATTTTTTTGTAGTGTAGTGCCCAAAAAGATACTTTATAGTGTCAGTAGGAAATCACAGTGGGTAGAGCGACACGGACATATTCCCAATATCCAGAGAGCGTAACTGAGAGCGAACGGCTGACTAATTTCTGACAGAAGCGTTGTCGACTGTTCAATTTTTAAGTCTAGATATTCTAGTCTATTACTAACCCCCCTACGCTAGCCGAATTGACAGCTAATTCCGATGGGGGGTAGCCATTTCCCTGTGTCCGTCTGTATGAACTCACTGATCTCAGAGATGGTAAGAGATAGAGGTTTGACATGTATGGGACATATATTTCTTATTGTTGCAGGCAGATCAAGTTTATTTTAAATTTTTGGAAAAACAAACGGCCTATCTCCCACTGTTTGGAAGATAGATGGTTTATACCCTCTAGTGATAGTTAGTAATTGGCATTATATATCGATTTGCCGAAGAAATTATAAAGATCGGATAAACGATACTCAAGTAATGACCAAAAGTCAGTCAAGCAAGCCAGACACTGACCGCGCGTTAGGGAAGGTGCACGGGTTGTCGTGCTACTGCTGCATGCTATTCAGGACGAATAGCGCAACCAGAGCTGCCACAGTACTCGCCTTCGAGAGACCATGTGAATGAACGAATGATCTTAGAAACATGTGGTATGTCTGGGATGAATGTCCGGGGGTGATCATCTATAGGAATTGCTCAAGTTTCAATATGGAGGAAACCCTGTACGACACTCGCTGTGAAACTGATGAATCCGTAGTACTGAGCATGTGCACCGAATACAGATTTGCGTAGTTGCGTCGCAGTAGGAGTAGGCGTCGATAAGCTAGTTCGCCCAATCAAGGTTGAGGTTGCAGAGTCAATAGTACTGGGTAGTGTACCCCGAGTAGAGACTTCCGTATGGGGATCATTTTGCATGAGCACCGGCGATGATGAAATATTCAGCTGCACGACGTACTTTCATAAGTATTAACGATTGTTTGGCATGCTACGTACAATGTAAGATCTGAAAAATTGGTCGGATGCTAAACAAACGTGAGATCGGTTAGATTTACATAGGTGCAGAGTCGGCTGCGTGCATTGTGAAATCGGCGGGATTGGTAAATGATTGACCAATGTTGCGATTGTGAACGTGCAGTTACAAGGCCGGCTAGGTAAAGGGCTGGCTGGGCGAGGAATGTTTTTCACACATCGACAGCCTGTCGTGGAAGGCATTGGCTGCTGCAGAAAGCGTACGGATGGACTTGCAGATCCGGATACATGCAAGCACGGGGCGACAGACAGGCAATTCGGTGGGCAGCATGCGTGGGCAGCTGTCGTGTTCCTGTATGAAAGTTCTAGCAGATTCAGCGATGTACATATAGGCACAAATGCGACCGCGCCACATGCGTTGGTGTGGGTGACTGCTAGATGCTGTCTGTGTGTGTATATTTCCAGGCGTATGCATGTGTGCGTATGCAGCGCCGCACTCTTCGCTAAGGATCTTGGTTGCCCGTGTCAAAAGTCTATGGCAGGCAGATGTGGGCCCCGAAGAACACATATGTAAGTCCATGATCGATGAACGAATGAGCCGCCGAATCGCATTTTGTGTGTGTGAATGAGCCAAAATGCGTTTGACTGTAGCTGCAGACGGCGTCAGCATGTACATATGTGTATGTTTGCTGGCATGTGAGTGTGTACCTTGGACGTTTACCGATTAGACTATCGGGTATGTTCCACATTTCGACGGCGAAATCCTACAACTTTACATATAAAGTGACAAATACATCTTTGGTTTTGGTCACTAGATATCGTTTAGAAATTTTGACGGTGTAAAATCGACTGCTCAAAGCCAAACGGATTAAAATCAGCAAATAATTACAATTTTTTTTTTGACCTGATCTAGTTATCGCAGATATATTTGTCACATCACTTATAAACTTAATCAATTTGAATTTGAAGTTCACAAGCTCATACGCAAAATACTATTCAGCAATATCAATTCGAGACCTGTCCGATAACCAAACCTGAGAAATCAAGTTTTTAAAAAACCCTTTTTTTCATTTTTCCGTTTATGACGATTTTTGAAATTCTTTATAAAATTAACAAAAAAAATTTTTTGCGAAGCCGTAAATCACGTTTTGGTGGGAGTGTCGAGATCTAATTTCGGATTTTTTTATTTAAATCAAAAATGGTCAATTTTAAAAACGTTCGGTTTCAAAAAGAATGACCCATATATGAAACCTTGTTCAATTTTCAATCAAACAAAACAGAATTGCAAATATTGAGCGGTTCAAAAGTTACAGAATTTGGTCCAAGGCAAAGCGATTCTAAGCCAATGTGCGCCGTCGATTTTTTGATTTTTTCAACTCACTGTAAACAACACAAATAGCGTTAGTACATCAAAACGCTGTGAGACCGTTTACGCAAAAAAATGCTAAGCTCTATTTTGGAATTACCTGATTTAAACTATTGACATTAGTGTTACCAGTTCCATATAAATAGTACGATACGTATTACCAACTGCTCAAAGTTTGCTGCTATGCCTTTCTGTGGTTATTTCAAAAACTTTATATTGTTTCCTCAAACAAATCAGCTTACTTCATTTATATATTTAGCAGATTGGGCAAAGAAATGTATAATAAATTTACAGTTTGTGGCTAACTTTGTTTGCATAATGTGTTCCAATTTGGTTTTCGTGTGGGACCTTGCCTTTTATCAAAAGTGGGAGAAACTAAAAAACCTTGTAGTGGTCGCAGCAAAAAATATTTGAATTTTGCGCGCATTACAGTTTTAGAGGCACTCCAAGGTTGCCTGCCAACGATAAAAGTCATTGCGACTGCGCGTAAAGCTTTACTTTGACATTAAGCGCAGATACCTTTACTGAAAACCCTTTTCTTCCGCCTGCATTGGCAGCTATAAAAGGTTTGACTGCCCTCATATTCGCCTCTTTGATATTAAACGTGTCACCACGCACAAGCTGATAGTTGTCTCCTCCCTCAATTGCAAGGTCGAAAGACAAGTTTAATCCATCTACCAAACGAACAATTCTACTGAAACTCTGAATCAAACTACGAGGACGAAAATAGATGAACCCGAACTAGTTTCGATCCTAAGCATTTGGTTCGGCTCAAAAACAAAAAATGTCTTCGTTTTGTTATTTTCTCCTTTTCGCACTCCCAATGGTTATTAACATACATACATATGTATATGTACGTACGTACATATACATTAAACAAATGCAAAACAATTTAAATACGTGAAGAATCAGAGCGTGCTATTGTATGTAGTCCTTTTTTGCCTACCTATGTATGTACATATGTACATAAGTGTACATTCATACGTATGCGTAATTTATATTACATTCACATAGACCACAATACTTCCAGTCAGAGATATTAATTTGTAATATACTACAAATTCAATGTAAACACCTATGAACACTGCACAATGTATTAAACGTTTTATTTTTCATCTTATACATTTACATATGCGCCAATCTAACCAACTCGGTGCCTGCTATTGCAGTAACGTGTCAGCCGAATTTTCCAGCAACGAAAGTACACACATTCATACAAACAGAAGTTTGTGCCACACGCAGCGTTGCCAATTTAGCTATTTTTCCCACCAGAAATACACAGAGAAAAAAAAATTGGCTGCACGACGCGTGTAGAAACGTCCATGCTAAACGAAACGTATTGCGGCCTGCTAAATTGCATACGCTATATGTAGAATGCAGAAAGCTACACGTGGCGTGTAGAAATTAAAACACTAAACGCCGCGTGTAGAAAAGCTAAATGCTGCCTGCGCAAAAGCAAAGTCAACACGACATTAGAAAATCAGCTTATTTCAAAATAACTTCTACATTTTTCATGCAGCAATCTGAATACCACACGAACGCTTAGGTTTTCTAGATTAACGTTTGGATATTTAAATCCTACATGCGCGTGTGGAAATTCTAAATGAAAAATCAGTACTGAATTCTTAAATTTTTCATTTAGATACCTGCTCTCCACACGCGACATGTAGGTTTTCTACATAACGTTTAGAATTTCAAAGCCAGAAAGATACATGTTGGAAATCTACACGAATAGTGTGCAAATTTCAGTCCCGTATATAAATGATCAGAGCACTGATCTCGAACTTAAGAATTACACGAAAGCAACAACTGGTTTGTGTTTTCAATACAAGTACATCTTACTCAACACAAGTAACACATTAGATGCGTTGCTTTTCACGAGCGGCGTAGCTCAGCCGTCTAAGGCGTCGTTCCAACAATGTTTTTTAGTCCAAGGGTCCCGAGTTCAAATCACCTCCCCAGAGTGAGCAAAAAAAAAATATATATAAATTTTGTTTAATGTAATATTTTTCAGAACCTCTTCTGCTCTGAGATGATGCATAGTGAAATAATTGAGCTTACAAGATAGCAGCAGCGCGCGCATATAAAAAATAAATAAATAAAAAGTGCAGTCATTTTTATAGTTTGTATCAAAGGTACACAGCGTATATTAAGTTTGTGCAAAAGTATGTAACAGGGAGAAGGAATCATTTCAGACCCTAGAAAGAATATATATTCTTGATCCGCATCAACAGCCGAGTCGATATAGACATGTCCGTCTGTATGAACGCACAGATCTCAGAGATGGTAAGAGGTAGAGGTTTGACATGTAAAGGGCATATATTTCTTATACTTGCAGGCAGATCAAGTTTATTTTCAATTCTTGGCACGCCAACTCCCGACTGCGCAATTCGGAAAAAAACATCATATCTCTTACAGTTTTGATGATAGACGTTCGTACCTTCTAGAGATATCTAGTAATCAAAATTGTTTATCGATTTGCTGAAGGAATGATAAAGATCTGATGAACGATACACAAGTTAGGAGCGGAATATTCCATGTTGGTTCGATATGGAACAAGCAATTGCCGTGGCCGATTGATACGATATAGCCATGTCCGTCTGTCTTTCTGTCCGTCTGTATGAACGCACAGATCTCAGAGACGGTAAGAGATAGAGGTTTGACATGTAAAGGGCATATATTTCTTATACTTGCAGGCAGATCAAGATTATTTTCAATTCTTGGCACGCCAACTCCCGCCTGCGCAATTCGGAAAAAACATCATATCTCTTACAGTTTTGATGATAGACGTTGCTTCTAGAGATATCTAGTAATCAAAATTGTTTATCGATTTGCTGAAGGAATGATAAAGATCTTATGAGGGTGCAGATATAAACTAAAAACAGAAATGAGATAATCCCACTTGTGCACTTTAATGGTCCGCAGTGTAAGCAGAGCTTTCACTCAACGTCCCAGCTAATTACGTTCAAGGCCCAGGGCCGTTTGAAGGTCCAGCTAATGCAGCTGAATAGCTTCCAAAAAGCTTCGTTCCCTCGTGGTTGCCCGAAAAAAAAAAGTTCTCTAAGCAGCACTCACTTGCTATCAAAACCTAACAGCGCGCAGACGCATCGGTCTTTGCATTAATTTTTTTTGATCCACCACGTTTTTGGATTGTATATACATACATAAGCCCTCGTGGCTTCATCTTTGGTGATCAACAAGATCCCCAAGTGTTTCACCACCCCTGCAATTGAATAATAAATAAGTGCAGCTACAAGGTGACACAAGCAACAAAGTGTTCTGAGACGGCCAGTGGTACGTTTATACATACAAGTGAGAGTTAATGTTAAACCCAAAAATTTTTCTCCAGAGCCTTCTACTTAACTATGACCCACAGTGTCCAGCCTCCAAGATCTAATCGGGGCGCGGCTAATTCCTCCACGTCAAGAGGTCGCCCTAACACCAGAGCCGGTAACCGTAATGCTCCAGCTCCTAGTTCCCAACGATCTAGTGCAGAGCAACACAGTGCTCCTAACCGGAACAATAGTGCGGACATTGTGGAAACTCCAAATAATAGGCTCAGCGAACAACGTGTGGTTACTTTGATTACCGCCTCCTTAGAGAATTTTCGATCCACTATGGCCACAGCTATGGCTGAGCAGATTTCTACAGCAATGCGAAATCTTCAACTAGCTCCACCACGCCTAGAGGCGCGAGAGGAGATTCAATTGGAGTGGGAAAATGAAATCCCAGAAGTTCTAGGGTCAGAGCGTAGTGAGCCATTTGGAAATAGGCAGCATATTCCAAATGTATTCCCTTTGAGAAGAGATGAAAGCTCAATAGAGCGACCTGATCCGCCCCAAACCGAAAGCGGATATCCGCAAACCGAACCAAAACTAACCTTGTCCGCTGCTTCTGATTCTAAGGAAGTCTCGGATAGCCTTATCAACCCAATAGAGAGTATTAAAAAAACAGATTTCCAACCTTATCATATTCGACTAGAAAACTATTTAAAACGTAAATCAGAAATTTTTAATGCCGCTGCTGATTCGGTGCATACTGCCCGTTCAACAATGCGTATGAAAAATTTTTGGAAGCAGCGAGATGCTTCAAAGACAGTGACAATTTTAAGTATTGTTCAAAAAGGTCCTGATATACGTCCGTTTACCAAAATCGAGATTCTTGGTCAACAATATCTAGCCCTCTTAGATAGTGGGGCTAATAAAAGTGTCATTGGAGGAGAGTTAGCAACACGGATATTAAAATCGAGTGTTAATATCAAAAAGTCTTACGGAGCTGTACGAACAGCCGATGGACAAAAGCAACAAGTTGCTGGAACACTCGTCATTCCAATTGCTTTCAATTCGATTCATAAGGACTTTAAATTTTTAATTGTAAAATCAATAGCGCAAGATGTGATTTGCGGTATAGATTTTTGGCACTGTTTTGGTATTTCCCTCAGTTTAGTTTGCTCAGTTAACGAAATAAATGTTAACGCTGACCAATCTGACAAACTACAGCTTAATTCTGTACAACAAACTAAGCTACAATCGGTCATTGATCATTTTCCATCTTGCGAGAGAGATGGACTTGGCAAGACAAACTTAATCGAACATTCAATCGACACTGGGGATGCTAAGCCAATCAAGCAAAGGCATTACCCAATCTCGCCCGCAATAGAAAATCGATTATGTGCCGAGATCGATAGAATGCTGAGCTTAGGTGTTATTGAGGAAGCACCCAACTCTGCTTGGTCTTCGCCATCAGTGCTGATAGTAAAGCCTGGAAAGGATCGTTTTTGCCTCGATTCACGTAGGGTGAACGAGGTCACCAAAAAAGACGCCTATCCCATGCCGAGTTTGGAAGGATTGCTAAGTAGATTACCTCCTGTTCACTGCATATCTAAAATAGATCTAAAAGACGCCTTCTGGCAAATCTGTTTAGATGCACAATCCCGTCCAAAAACGGCCTTCACCATACCGAACCGACCACTCTATCAATTCACTCGGATGCCATTCGGCCTATGTAACTCTCCGCACACCATGTGTCGCCTAATGGATCTAGTTATTCCGTATGAATTGAAATCACACGTTTTTGTGTATTTAGATGACTTGTTAGTCATGTCATCAAATTTGGAAGATCATCTTGTCCATCTGTCAGAAGTTGCTACTCGATTGCGAAAAGCAGGGCTCACTATAAATGTGCGCAAAAGCCAGTTTGGTCTCACTAGAGTCGAATACTTGGGCCATGTGGTGGGTGAGGGCACTCTGCAAGTAAACCCTGATAAAGTTCGAGCAGTGGCAGAATTCCCGGTACCAAAAACACGGCGCCAGCTGAGACGATTCCTCGGCATGACCGGCTGGTATCAGCGGTTCATTCCACAGTACTCAAGCATTACGTTTGCGCTAACAGAAATGCTGCGCGGCAAAGACTATGAGTGGAATGATTCAGCTCAACAGGCGTTTAACGAAATTAAAAATAGGCTTTGTTCCGCTCCCTTTTTGCGCCATCCCAATTATGATAAGCCGTTTATTGTGCAGTGCGATGCCTCGATAAATGGCATAGGTGCGCTATTAGCCCAAGTAGATGACGCCGGAGACGAGCGCCCAATAGCGTATATGTCTAAAAAGCTCAATAAGGCACAACGAAATTATTCCACCACAGAACTTGAGTGTCTTGCGGTAGTGCTAGCGCTAAAAAGGTTTAGAATGTACATAGAAGGACAGGCCTTCAAAGTAGTGACGGATCACGCCAGCCTGAAGTGGCTGATGAGTCAAAAAGACCTAAGTGGCAGATTAGCCAGATGGGCGATCAAAATACAAGGCTTCAATTTTGAGATTGAACATCGTAAGGGCAGCCAAAATGTAGTGGCTGACGCGTTGTCTCGTGCGTTTGAAGAAGAGATAGCCTCTGTAGCAGTAGATGTTTATCCTGAGATTGACATTAATTCTGAAGCCTTCGATTCGGAACAGTATGTTCAGCTAAAGGATGACCTGCTTAAATCAAATTCGCCAGATTTTCAAATCGTGGATAAGTATATTTATTATCGAGCCTGCACCTCAGCTGATAGCCTTGAAGACGCTTCCAGTAGTTGGAAATTAATGGTTCCCACTCAGCTGCGTAATCAAGTGATTGCAGCTGCACACAACCAGCCAAGTTCGGGGCACTGTGGTGCTGCCAAGTGTCTCGAGCGTATCCGCCGACACTTCTATTGGCCAAATATGGTTGTGGAGGTACGCGAGTATATCCGAAAATGCGAGATTTGCCAAACAACCAAACATCCCACACGCACCCTTAAGCCACCTATGGGTTCTCAATCGTTCAGCGAGAGGCCCTTTCAAAAACTTTATGTGGATTTTATTGGTCCATTTCCACGAACCAAACAGGGAAACGTAGGGATATTTATCATACTGGATCATTTTTCGAAATTTTCGTTTCTCAAACCTGTTAAGCGTTTCACATCGAAAATTATTGTTGAGCTGCTGAGAGACAATATTTTTAAATGCTTTGGAGTGCCAGAGACTCTAATTAGTGATAATGGTACACAATTTAAGAGTCATGATTTTTCTGAATTTTTATCCACGTATGCTGTCACTCATATGTTCACAGGAGCATATTCTCCTCAGTCTAACGCTGCAGAACGCGTTAACCGATCAATCAATGCTGCTCTGAGGGCATATGTGCGTTCAGATCAGCGCAACTGGGATTTGTTTATAAGCAGCATAAATTGTTCGTTAAGGAATACAGTGCATCAGTCAATTGGAATTGCGCCATTACTCGCTGTTTTTGGACAGCACATGATAACGCATGGTAGTGATTATAAGGTCTTAAGAAATTTAGATATGCTTACTGATAGCTCATCCAGGCTCTCAAGAGCAGACGAGTTTCCAATGATTCGATCGGCTATGGCAAATCACATAAAAAAGGCGTATAAAACAAACCAAAAGACATATGATTTGCGCACTCGCCCAAGAACCTTTAAAATTGGACAAGAAGTGGTAAAACGTAACTTTTCATTGAGTAATCAAGCTGCAAATTTCAACGCTAAGCTGGCACCAGTTGGTGCGAAGGCGCGCGTCAAGCAAAAATTAGGCAATTCGTTGTACTTGCTGGAAAATGCCACCGGAAAGGAAATTGGAGTTTTCCACGCAAAGGATATTTGGGAATTTAAGTCATAACACCCGTTTTCAGCTCTTATCATTAGTCTGGTAGCCTATGATTAAATCTGATGGTATGAGGGTGCAGATATAAACTAAAAACAGAAATGAGATAATCCCACTTGTACACTTTAATGGTCCGCAGTGTAAGCAGAGCTTTCACTCAACGTCCCAGCTAATTACGTTCAAGGCCCAGGGCCGTTTGAAGGTCAAGCTAATGCAGCTGAATAGCTTCCAAAAGCTTCGTTCCCTCGTGGTTGCCCGAAAAAAAAAAGTTCTAAGCAGCACTCACTTGCTATCAAAACCTAACAGCGCGCAGACGCATCGGTCTTTGTATTAATTTTTTTTGATCAACCACGTTTTTGGATTTTATATACATATATAAGCCCTCGTGGCTTCATCTTTGGTGATCAACAAGATCCCCAAGTGTTTCACCACCCCTGCAATTGAATAAATAATAAGTGCAGCTACAAGGTGACACAAGCAACAAAGTGTTCTGAGACGGCCAGTGGTACGTTTATACATACAAGTGAGAGTTAATGTTAAACCCAAAAATTTTTCTCCAGAGCCTTCTACGGGTCTCGGTAAATGTGCGGGCCACCCACGACTTGCCATAGCTACTGGCAGCAGAATTGGGTTGGTTGCTAGCCTTTACTTGGCGTCCGCGACAGCCTTGGTCTCCAACTTTGGCAGACGTCTTCCACACGCAGCGATTATATAACCTAAACACCTGTAGTGGTTTGCCTGCGACCTCAGTTGGTACCCTCGCTGCTGCTGCAGCGCTGACACCCCCATCTGTAACGCAACTCAAGTACTCGGCCACATATCGTGGCGCAAAACTCCCCCATTGGGCCTGCCAAGAGCTCCATCAGCTCTTATTAACATCTGTGCCATTCCTTCCTAATGGCTTGGATAAGTAGATAACTAAAGCTAAAGTTTTTTATTCCTTGTAATGCCCTTTATCAACGCCTACTAATTATTGCCTTTGCTTTTGATTAGGGTATCATGATTAGGGAGATCATCCGAGACGATATCTATTACATATATATTTATGCTAATCATCACTCCCACAACAAACCAATTTAGCAAGCTGCGATCGCCTACGTCATCAGGCCTGCTGACATCGGTGGACTCAAGCGTAAGTACGGCATAGCCGTAAAGAAATTGGGAGTTCTAAAATTAGAACTGATA
>JBAMBO010004197.1:0-45564 GCA_037044535.1 Lordiphosa magnipectinata | reverse complement strand
CTGACGCAAGTGCTCCCAGCGGTTTACTCTGTATTGGCGTACGTGGACCCAATACCATTCTCTGGCCCGACCGGTCAACAAGACATGGAACTCCTGCAGAATTGCTTCCCAAGGACATTTATATTGATTCTGAAGAAATTCGATACGAAACACAAAATCTTCTATGGAAGACTTCGTTTCGTCTCCATCAAACGATATGTTCCATTTCTCCACTTTGGTCCATGCTTTACCCTGAATATTTATATATCCCCCATCAGATTTTGTCTGAATCGAAATTCGCCAGCTCGGTGATCTTCCACCTTCCAATTGCGGTTGGCCGGATTACGCCAATTACTGGCCTGTGAGTCCACATACCCAGGGGTCAAACCACCCTCGGAGCTGTATGGAGTCTTCGGTGCCGGTTTCGGAGGAAGTTTTGGCGGTAGTGCTCCTTGGTTATTTCGTCGTCCGTCTGAACTGCCTTGTTTAGGGATTGCTCCCTTTCTCGCATATTCGGATTTCTGATTGTTTGGAGGTACTCCCAATCCCTCCGTGGAAGCGAGTGTTGGCGCCATTTGATGTCCCTTAATTGGCCTATAGAGATCATTAATGAGTTTCATCATGCTCGTGAACCCATCTCGAATCTCGTCCTGCAATGCCTGGCTAATTCCTGCAGCCATAGACTGCCTGAAGGTTTGATGAGCCTGTGCAATTGCCACATTCACTGCTGAGGCTTCTTCTGTTGTCAGCGTCTGTCTAGTCAAATCCACGCTATCCCGCTGATCGACCAAGTGTTGCAGCTCAATAAGCTCCTCGTCCTGAACTAGTTGTTCAGTCGGATTAACCTTTTGGTTGTCTAACTGACGTCGCTCCATAGTTTTCAGTTGCTGCGTCATTTCGTGATGTTGTTTAAGCACGGCCATGGGCGTCCGAGCTAAACCACCAGATGCGCGAGGAAATTCCCTTGCTCCGCCCTCATTACTATCAACTTCTCACGGATTTTCTCCAATTTTCAGCGGACCCTTTGACCGAAGTTGGTGCTCATGAAACCTTCCTCCCTGATTAATTATTTGCTCGTCTTCGGACATTCCTAATTCGATAATACTACTCTAATTGTTTGTTATTTAAATGCTACTAGGAATGTTACTAACAACTAACAGAAAACAAATATAATACTGAATACAAATATCCTAACTTCTCGACAAAAACAATGCTAATTTATAATCTTCTATTTCAGATTCATACATAGGGAAGAGAAATGCGACTGCTAGCCGGTACGAGTACCTAATTGTCTTTGCGCTTTTTGACACCTGGGTCTTTGGATCATAGTCGTCAACTGTACGGGTCATTGACACTCGATCGATGGCCGACAGTTAAAGAGCGACTTCCTCTAAATACTCTTTCTGTCTTCTCATGGCCTGCGTCATCCATGTACCATCGAGAGTGAAATTGCAGCGCGTGCTGTCTCATGCAACACGGGTCACTTTCACTCATTTAAACCTTTGGTCGATTGGTATCTGGACGCACAAACGGAGGGAAGACAAAGAATCCTATCTATACACAGAAACTAACAACATTCATTTGCATTTATTACCCTAAACTAACTCTATATCACAGCCTATATCACAGAGTTTCGGTTATCACTCTTACCAGGTTGCAAATCAACCGCCGGTTTATGCCCCACCAGTGGTCTTTATAATGAACAATCGCCTGCGATATGCGTGCTCAATACTTGGAGCAATCATCCTCTCTGTCAGTGGATGAGCCTCCAGTTCTAATCTCACAAGGGAAATATCTTTTTTTGAAAATTTTCTGAATTTACTGACCAAACATGGTTATCTCAGCCAGACTTTCGCAGCGCATTTGGTGGCTAGCCCTTGCTACCTCCAAGTCGCTGCTATTGAATGGCTGGTCAACCCAAGTTGTCCCATAGCGATGAAAACCAGTCATCTCGTTTTATTTTTATACTCTGTACCGAAGGTACATAGAGTATATTAAGTTTGTGCAAAAGTATGTAACAGGGAGAAGGAATCGTTTCCGACCCTATAAAGTATATATATTCTTGATCAGCATCAACAGCCGAGTCGATATAGCCATGTCCGTCTGTCCGTCTGTCCGTCCGTCCGTCCGTCCGTCCGTCCGTCCGTATGAACGAAGAGATCTCAGAGATGGTAAGAGATAGAGGTTTGACATGTATGGGACATATATTTCTTATACTTGCAGGCAGATCAAGTTTATTTTCAATTTTTGCCACGCCCCCTCGCGCCCCCGCAATTTGGAAAAAACGTCATATCTCCTACAGCTTTGGAGATAGATCGTTCGTTCCTTCTAGAGATACCTTGTAAACAAAATTATTTATCGATTTGCTGAAGGATTGATAAAGATCGGATGAACGATACTCAAGTTAAAAACGGCCACTTAAAACCCTTTAAACACTTTAAACCGTCCCTTATAAACCGTCCCTTGGAGCTCCACCAGGATAGGTAGGATTGTAGTTCGCACATCTAGACTGATAAATGATTCATAAAACGAGAAGGCCAAGCTAACTTCGTCTGTGCTGAAGTTTTTATACCCTTGCAAATGCTGTTTTTGAAATATCAGAGTTGAAGAACGCTTACATAAAAATCTAATAAAATTTTAACTTAAACCCATTTTCCGACAGATAAACATCTGATTTCGACCCAATTTCGCGAATCTATTTGAAAACGTATCAAATTAACAATCGCGGAGTTTCAGAAAGATAAAATTTAAAACAGAAAAGATTTTTCTCACTAAGACTCATTTTCCGACCGATCGGTCATATGGCAACCATAAGATGTAGTCACCCGATGTCGATAATCTTTTTCAAATTAGTTTGAAAGCTTTTAATATTAATAATCACCGACCTTAAGAACGATTTACTTAAAAACGAAAAAGTTTTTTCACTAAGACCCATTTTCCGACCGATCGGTCCTATGGCAGCTATAAGTTATATTCTTCCGACTTTGACCAAAGCTTGCAAATCTGCTTGAAAGCATATAATATTAATTATGGCCGAATTTTATGACGCTAGCATTGAAAACAAAAAAGTTTTTTTTACTAAGACCCATTTTCCGACCGATGGTTCCTATGACAGCTATAAGATATAGTCATCCGATCCGGTCGGTTCCGACGTATTAGCAGCGTGCAGTAAATAGAAGACTCTGTGCAAAATTTCAGCTCGATAGCTTTAAAACTGAGAGACTAGTTTACGTAGAAACAGACGGACAGACAGACAGACAGACAGACAGACAAACGGACGGACAAAGCTCAATCGACTCAGTGCATTGCCCTGATCAAGAATATTTATAGTTTATCGGGTCGGAAATGAATATTTCTGTGCGTTGCAAACTTCTGGGCAAAATTATAATACCCTTTGCAAGGGTATAAATATAGAGGAAAGTTAACTTCGGCTCGACCGAAGTTTTTATACCCTTGAAGCTTGTATGATTTATATAAATTTGTAGACACAAATATGTACATTCGGCCAAATGTACACATTTTTGACAAGGCCTCCTATATACATTTTCTACACCCAATTTCTATGCTAGCTATACTATATAGTTGTCCTATCAAACTTGGTGGAATTATGCGAAAGCATAGAAAACTTATAAATAGGAGGTTTGTGGACGTTTGCGTTGAAGACAAAAAAGTTTTTATCACTAAAAGTTTTTCGACCGATAGTTCCTATGGCAGCTATATGCTATAGACATCCGATCTGGCCGGTTCCGACAAATGTGCTGCATATTTGTACCAAAAGACTTCGTGCAAAGTTTGGTTCAGATAGCTTTAAAACTGATGGAGGAGATAGCATAGAAACAGACGGACATGGCTATATCAACTCAGCTCGTCATGCTGATCAAGAATAAATATACTTTATGTGGTCGGAGATGCTTCCTTCTATGCGTTACAAACATCTCGACAATATTAATATACCGTCTACAAGGGTATAAATATATATATATAGCTCGCCGGAAAATATACGCACCTTACTGGGAACTTTGCCCAATGAATGAGCCATCGCTTATTAAACACACCCCGACCCGTGAGACGAGGTGCTGAAAGGCAAAATTTAAAGTTGAACCAGAAATAACTTCGTGAATATATGTATAAAAAGTATCTGTAGTTGAAGATTGTTGTAACTTAATGTCGCGGATAATTCCTGTTAGAAGTATAAAAAGATAATAAATGTTTAGAGTATTGAAGATGAAGGGTTAAGTTTGTAGGCCAGGGGAGGGAATATGCGACGCTAGCCTGGATTAAACACGGTTAATCCGGAGTTGAAATGGGTGACGTTCTTCAAATCTGAGAAGGAGCATCACAGGAAGGGTGGGAGCGCGGTGACAGATCCATCTGTGTCGCCAACCTGGGATCTTTTTTTGTTATTGTTGTCCATTGTTTTGATTTGCCGTTTTTATAGGTTTTTGTTGTGTTAGTGATGAAGTCATTGTCGATCGCATTGTGTGAACTGCGGGCAGGGAAGAACCCCCCCTTTAGAGATGAGCTGAGCTAGCCGGCATTGCCCCGATGACAGAAAAGCAGTTTCATAACAGGATCATGGATTCGTAGAAAAAGGCAAAAGCAAAGTCTAAATCAACAGCATTGAACAAAGAAGACCAGTCTGTTGCACAAATAAGTTGATTTAATAATGTAAAGTTTCCTTACGAAAACAACGACGAGGTTTATTAGGAATTTTAGAGGTTGATGAAGTAGTTTCAGAAACTGAAAGAGAGATTTCAAGCGTAGGATGGTAAATATCTTCGGGGCGGACCTAGAGACTACATACAGCATTAGTACTGTCAGCGACAAAGACAAGATCCAGCAATTTATTAAGATCGTTTGGAATTGAATTTATCTGAGACAAGGACATATCAAACAGATGATCTCTAAAGTCATGCTGTGATGATGGCACAATATAGGTTGACCTATTAAGATATGACCAGGCGATGTTTGGTAAGTTGAAATCACCTATAACAACCAATGAGTCAATGTGTCGTAATTGGGCGCAAACATCTTTTATACAAGTTATATGGTTCATATAAACTTGAATATCGGAAGAAGGAGGGATATAGGAGCAAGTAATATATAACGAAAAGGAAAGAAAAGAAACCTTTACGGCTACAAATTCCACACCATCAGGCAGACTTAGTGGAATTAATTCCGAACGGTGGCTAGTTTTGACTGCGATTAGTACACCACCACCTCTTCGAGTAGGTCGATCATGTCGATAGATAAAAAAATCATTTGACAAAATTTCACAATCAGAGATTGATGGATTTAACTACGTCTCTGAGAAGGCAATAATGTTAAACTCAAATGGAGCACTATTCAAGAACAAGGTAGAAAGTTTGGATATCAGACCCCTAACACTCTGATAGGCTATATGAGGACTAAGGGACAGAACTAGTTTTTTGAAACCCTGTTAGAGCTAGACCCTACATTTGAGGCCAAGCTGACGGGCATTGGCCTTACACGATTTTTTTGCCTAAACTCGTGAACAATCATATCTGGCAGCCAAAATTCTGGGTCACATATGATTGGAAATGCTTCACCTGGAACACTTATGTTAAAGGAAGCTACATCACGAGGCTGGGCAAAATTAAACTTTGAAATGGAAACACTTGCTGAGGATTTGCTCGCAATATAGGCGGCAATTTTCTCGCAAGTAGTTTCAGGAGACAACCTAGACACAAAAACTATTATGCGTGGCGCTATAACAGTAAGAAGGGGAGGCAGTGAAGAAAGTGAAGCACTTTCATCAGGATCAGGTGGCACTATTAGAGAATTAACTAGTCTACGACTTGGAGGTTTATTTAGAAAATTATAAATAACTCCTTGACAAAGGGAGGCAATGGAGACAAACCAAGCATACTAGCTGGTGAAGCGGACAGGGAAATGGTCGGCGACAAGTCTTGACACTGAGGCGAGACTGGCAACGATGAAGGGGGATCAGTCGACTTGTCAGAATCGGGAGGTGGCACTATTACAACTTGAGGTTCCGACCGACGTGTGGGTGGTGACTCAAAATGGAATTTACTAAGCAACTCATCACTAGAGGTAAACTCACTTGCGAGTTGCTTATTTAATTTATGCAACTTATTGAATTTATTTCTCATGTCATTAGACATAAACGAGAAACTAAATTGGGTATCAGTGCATACAGGGCAGGACCACCTTAACGCACCACAACCTTTTTTAGTTGAGCAAATTTTATCAAGGTCACGTCCACTTAGTGCAGCACATTTTATATGCATAATATTATCGCACAACCAACAGTTAACAAATCGGAATTATTCCGAATCATTTCCAACTTTATTAGTACACGACTTTTTGCAGTACGACATTGATCAAAATTTACCACAGGGGCTCAAAGCTTAACAGATTAGAAATCAAAGCGCGTATCAATAACTCACTCTAAGAGCGGCGTAACAAATAGAAAAGCTCAAAGCTTTCTCTGAGCAGAAACGTAAAAAAAAACAAATTCGCGGTGAGAGTGATGCACACAAAGAGTATGCAACAGCAAACGCACGCACTATCCTTTGTTAAGAGGGGGGAACGGGGGAACCGCCAAAAACAGATGAGCGAAAACAAAGCACAAACAAAACACACAGCACAGACGCCGTGATATTTATATTTGTTAAATTAACAATACCAAGATGCACAACTAGAAAGCAAAGCACTCACCGGCATTGGGCATTAATATTAAAAAGAATTAGGATGAATTCACAAAATTATCGGCACGTTGAACGTCACAATTAATTTTTAAATACGGAGCACAAAAAAAGCACGTCAATCTCTCACAAGTGTCTTTTTCGAGAGAGATCCCCATGGGCAAAAACTTACGGCTTATTAATGATCCCGGGGCGAGAGTTCTTTCTCCAAGACGATCAGCTGTGGAGTATTTGTAAAGCTTTTGGATTGTCGGGTGTTGGGGTTAGATTGATTTTGAAAGCATAACACCATCACTCAAGCCAATTTGGTCATCCACGCAAAAAAAATGATTTAATAAAAAACATCTTTAGAAGAGTTTCTCTCTTAATAGTGGAGCTCTTTGGTTCATTTGGCACAAGAACAAAAAAATGGGAAAAGGCATATGTTGGGACTCTATTGGCGCTTTTGGTTGAAATTTCACTTGACTTTTCGGTATAACAAAACTTTTGACTTATGATTTTTCTTTTTCCTATCCAACTAGAGACTCAGGGTCTGCACTGGGCGTTTTATTACGGAATTTTCTTCCGTCTCACTGCACTACATTTGGGTATGAAAGGCTTTGGTGAGGTTTTTTCACTTTGTGTGGCACTAGACACTACAGGTTTTTTGTGGCAACTGGTGGGAGCTGGATTGGCTTGGTGTCTTAGGGTCTCTGGCTCCTTTAGTTTTCGATAAAAAAGTACCGAGAATAAAGAAATTAGGGTGATGTCGGGGAATCGGGCGAACCAAGTATAATTACCAATTGCTGGCGTCAATTTAATGTGTGCCGGTGGAGGCGGGCTCCGCAGTGGCTCCGCCACAAGGTTCAGTTTTTCTCCCACTTTTGGCTCCTCAGCTTCGTCTAGATCGATTTGGAAAGCTACACAGGATAAGTGAGTTAGCTTGAGCAACATCGACAAGCTGAAAAGTAGCAATCACAAAGGGGAGGCCGATTTTCCACGAGGAAAACTGCCGACAATCAATTTTTGTTGCGCCAAGACGGTGAGAACGAATGTCATTGTTTTTAAAATTAATTAGGCTTTAACAATTGTTCTTTGCGGCTGCGCTTAGGCGTATGGATGAGATTGGAAACGGTTTGGCAAGGCTTAAGGTTTAACCTGAAGCTTTGATATCTGTCCCGCTGACACGTCTGCTCTGCTGGAAGTTTTTAAAGTGAAAGAACTTGACTAGTGGTCAGCTAAGCCAGCTTGCCGGAAATACGATCACGTTATCGAGTGCTATCGCGGGGGTGCTCAGAACTTACCGAGTACGGACAACCGATATTCGATAACCAATATAATATTAATACTATAACAAGTGAGAAAGTCGGTCAAGCCCGACTATAACATACTCCGTACAAGTTTATTTGCCTCCGATTATAATTATAATTAATACATACAAGGATTCACGCGTTTATCGTGCAATATTTTTATTATACGCTCATCTTTAAGATTCTCTCCCTCTCTCTCTCTCTCTCTCTCTATCTCTCTCTCTCGCTGTCTCTCCCAAAGAGTGTGTTTGTTGGAATACAGTGGTGGATGGCTGGCTGGGTGGGGATGAGTTGGTCAGATATCTTTATACCCGTTACTCGTAGAGTAAAAGGGTATACTAAAGTCGTGCAAATGTATGTAACAGCCAGAAGGAATCATTTCCGACCATATAAAGTATATATATTCTTGATCAGCATCAACAGCCGATTCGATATAGCCATGTCCGTCTGTCCGTCTGTCCGTCCGTCTGTATGAACACGTAGATCTCAGAGACTAGAAGAGCTAGAGCAACCAAATTTGAAATGTAGACTCCTATTGTCTGCACGCAGATCAAGTTTATTTTCAATTTTTGCCACGCCCCCTCACGCCCCCGCAATTTGGAAAAAACGTCATATCTCCTACAGTTTTGATGATAGATGGTTCGTACTTTCTAGAGATATCTAGTACTCAAAATTATTTATCGATTTGCTGAAGGAATGATAAAGATCGGATGAACGATACTCAAGTTGTGAGCAAAAAACGGTCAGTTAACGCCCACCACCCACCCCACCCATAACCTAAGCATTGCGTTCAGCAGCAATCTTAGTGAGAGAGAGAGAGAGAGAGAGAGAGAGAGAGAGACTTAGAGAGCGCACTGCGTTGTGCGTTGTGTGTTAACTGGCCGTTTGACTCGTGACCAAATTCGAGCTGCGACATTAAGGGTGCAGAGTATGTAATAGTCGGGCTTGACCGACGTTTTCAAAAGTTTTGTTGTCTGATCTGTTTATCGTGATGAATTTGGAGTCATTTATGTTGGATTTAGTAATTGACAAATGTCTATTAATATCTGGCGGATAATAAATAGCCGAGTTAAAAAATGTTGCATACTTTTCGGCTGACCCACCTCAGGCATACAGGAAGGCTAATAAACATTTGTTTCCATGAGTAA
Organism: Lordiphosa magnipectinata; assembly: GCA_037044535.1. Lineage (NCBI taxonomy): Eukaryota > Metazoa > Arthropoda > Insecta > Diptera > Drosophilidae > Lordiphosa > Lordiphosa magnipectinata. The sequence continues at coordinate 36,459 of JBAMBO010004197.1, read as the reverse complement.
CGGGTATATCGAAGTCGGTTAGAGCCGACTTTAACTTACGCTCTCGTTTTGCCTAAACTCATGAACAATCATATCTGGCAGCCAAAATTCTGGGTCACATATGATTGGAAATGCTTCACCTGGAACACTTATGTTAAAGGAAGCTACATCACGAGGCTGGGCAAAATGAAACTTTGAAATCGAAACACTTGCTGAGGATTTGCTCGCAATATAGGCGGCAATTTTCTCGCAAGTAGTTTCAGGAGACAACCTAGACACAAAAACTATTTTGCGTGGCGCTATAACAGTAAGAAGGGGAGGCTGTGAAGAAAGTGAAGCACTTTCATCAGGATCAGGTGGCACTATTAGAGAATTAACTAGTCTACGACTTGGAGGTTTATTTAGAAAATTATTAATAACTCCTTGACATGGGGAGGGAGGCAATGGAGACAAACCAAGCATACTAGCTGGTGAAGCGGACAGGGAATCGGTCGGCGACAAGTCTTGACACTGAGGCGAGACTGGCAACGATGAAGGGGGATCAGCCGACTTGTCAGAATCGGGAGGTGGCACTATTACAACTTGAGGCTCCGACCGACGTGTGGGTGGTGACTCAAAATGGAATTTACTAAGCAACTCATCACTAGAGGTAAACTCACTTGCGAGTTGCTTATTTAATTTATGCAACTTATTGAATTTATTTCTCATGTCATTAGACATAAGCGAGAAACTAAATTGGGTATCAGTGCATACAGGGCAGGACCACCGTAACGCACCACAACCTTTTTTAGTTGAGCAAATTTTATCAAGGTCACGTCCACTTAGTGCAGCACATTTTATGTGCATAATATTATCGCACAGCCAACAGTTAACAAACCGGAATTATTCCGAATCATTTCCAACTTTATTAGTACACGACTTTTTGCAGCACGACATTGATCAAAATTTACCACAGGGGCTCAAAACTTAAGAGATTAGAAATCAAAGCGTGTATCAATAACTCACTCTAAGAGCGGCGTAACAAATAGAAAAGCTCAAAGCTTTCTCTGAGCAGAAACGTAAAAAAAAAACAAATTCGCGGTGAGAGTGATGCACACAAAGAGTATGCAGCAGCAAACGCACACACTAACCTTTGTTAAGAGTGGGTAACTGGGGAACCGCCAAAAACAGATGAGCGAATACAAAACACAAACAAAACACACAGCACAGACGCCGTGATATTTATATTTGTTAAATTAACAATACCAAGATGCACAACTAGAAAGCAAAGCACTCACCGGCATTGGGCATTAATATTAAAAAGAATTAGGATGAATTCACAAAATTATCGGCACGTTGAACGTCACAATTAATTTTTAAATACGGAGCACAAAAAAAGCACGTCAATCTCTCACAAGTGTCTTTTTCGAGAGAGATCCCCATGGGCAAAAACTTACGGCTTATTAATGATCCCGGGGCGAGAGTTCTTTCTCCAAGACGATCAGCTGTGGAGTATTTGTAAAGCTTTTGGATTGTCGGGTGTTGGGGTTAGATTGATTTTGAAAGCATAACACCATCACTCAAGCCAATTTGGTCATCCACGCAAAAAAAATGATTTAATAAAAAACATCTTTAGAAGAGTTTCTCTCTTAATAGTGGAGCTCTTTGGTTCATTTGGCACAAGAACAAAAAAATGGGAAAAGGCATATGTTGGGACTCTATTGGCGCTTTTGGTTGAAATTTCACTTGACTTTTCGGTATAACAAAACTTTTGACTTATGATTTTTCTTTTTCCTATCCAACTAGAGACTCAGGGTCTGCACTGGGCGTTTTATTACGGAATTTTCTTCCGTCTCACTGCACTACATTTGGGTATGAAAGGCTTTGGTGAGGTTTTTTCACTTTGTGTGGCACTAGACACTACAGGTTTTTTGTGGCAACTGGTGGGAGCTGGATTGGCTTGGTGTCTTAGGGTCTCTGGCTCCTTTAGTTTTCGATAAAAAAGTACCGAGAATAAAGAAATTAGGGTGATGTCGGGGAATCGGGCGAACCAAGTATAATTACCAATTGCTGGCGTCAATTTAATGTGTGCCGGTGGAGGCGGGCTCCGCAGTGGCTCCGCCACAAGGTTCAGTTTTTCTCCCACTTTTGGCTCCTCAGCTTCGTCTAGATCGATTTGGAAAGCTACACAGGATAAGTGAGTTAGCTTGAGCAACATCGACAAGCTGAAAAGTAGCAATCACAAAGGGGAGGCCGATTTTCCACGAGGAAAACTGCCGACAATCAATTTTTGTTGCGCCAAGACGGTGAGAACGAATGTCATTGTTTTTAAAATTAATTAGGCTTTAACAATTGTTCTTTGCGGCTGCGCTTAGGCGTATGGATGAGATTGGAAACGGTTTGGCAAGGCTTAAGGTTTAACCTGAAGCTTTGATATCTGTCCTGCTGACACGTCTGCTCTGCTGGAAGTTTTTAAAGTGAAAGAACTTGACTAGTGGTCAGCTAAGCCAGCTTGCCGGAAATACGTTCACGTTATCGAGTGCTATCGCGGGGGTGCTCAGAACTTACCGAGTACGGACAACCGATATTCGATAACCAATATAATATTAATACTATAACAAGTGAGAAAGTCGGTCAAGCCCGACTATAACATACTCCGTACAAGTTTATTTGCCTCCGATTATAATATTATAATACATACAAGGATTCACGCGTTTATCGTGCAATATTTTTATTATACGCTCATCTTTAAGATTCTCTCCCTCTCTCTCTCTCTCTCTCTCTATCTCTCTCTCTCGCTGTCTCTCCCAAAGAGTGTGTTTGTTGGAATACAGTGGTGGATGGCTGGCTGGGTGGGGATGGGTTGGTCAGATATCTTTATACCCGTTACTCGTAGAGTAAAAGGGTATACTAAAGTCGTGCAAATGTATGTAACAGCCAGAAGGAATCATTTCCGACCATATAAAGTATATATATTCTTGATCAGCATCAACAGCCGATTCGATATAGCCATGTCCGTCTGTCCGTCTGTCCGTCCGTCTGTATGAACACGTAGATCTCAGAGACTAGAAGAGCTAGAGCAACCAAATTTGAAATGTAGAATCCTATTGTCTGCACGCAGATCAAGTTTATTTTCAATTTTTGCCACGCCCCCTCACGCCCCCGCAATTTGGAAAAAACGTCATATCTCCTACAGTTTTGATGATAGATGGTTCGTACTTTCTAGAGATATCTAGTACTCAAAATTATTTATCGATTTGCTGAAGGAATGATAAAGATCGGATGAACGATACTCAAGTTATGAGCAAAAAACGGTCAGTTAACACCCACCACCCACCCCACCCATAACCTGAGCAATGCGTTCAGCAGCAATCTTAGTGAGAGAGAGAGAGAGAGAGAGAGAGAGAGAGAGAAGGAGAGAGAGAGAGAGAGAGAGAGAGAGACTTAGAGAGCGCACTGTGTTGTGCGGATAATAAATAGCCGAGTTAAAAAATGTTGCATACTTTTCGGCTGACCCACCTCAGGCATACAGGAAGGCTATTAAACATTTGTTTCCATGAGTAACGGGTATATCGAAGTCGGTTAGAGCCGACTTTAACTTACGCTCTCGTTTTTTGCTCATAACATGTGTATCGCTCATCCGATCTTTATCATACCTTCAACAAATCGATAAATAACACTAGGCAACAAGGTCCAGTATATTGAAGCGTTGGTGGTGGTTCTAGATGATTTTCGTGTGCTGAACACGAATCTGTTTTCAGAAATGGTCCATCGCGTCGAGATTTTTAGGTATTACCGCTTAAAGTTGCAAAAAATGTCTACTTTGACTCTTTTCATACGCGTTTTGTGCGGAACCTATACTTTTGTTTTGGCTTTCTTTAATATTTTAGGAAGATACAACTCCTTAACTTTTAAAAAAACTATCCCAAACAATTCTACGATTTTGTTTATTGCCTGGTCTCTGAAGCTGCAGTGAGTTTGTTTGCTCTCGCCGGCACATTTAAAGCATAGAAATGCATTAGAAAAGCTCGCTCAGATAAACAATGCGAGAGAGAGAGCTTTTGGGCATATTAGAGCTTTTGTACAAATTGATCTATTTAACATGAATATATTTGGCAAAGCAAACAGTGGGCTCGATGGCATTTACATTTACAAATAATTAATTAGGAATTAAACGTTCTGCTCTGGACATAGGCATTGAGTAATTTCTCTTAGGATATCGAGGTGGCGTTCAAATGAGACTGAGGCGATAAGCAAGTCGTCTAAATAGACAAACACCTCATTTTGGAATTTTACTGGGATTACTCGATCCATCAGTTTCGACATGGTCGCGGTGGCATTTGTGAGACCAATGGGCATCACTTTAAATTGATAAAGGGCCCTTCCTGGCGCGGTAAAAGCCGTTATATCCTGCGAGCTTTGCTCTAGAATCTGCCAGTAGGCGTCCTTTAAGTCAATACTGGATATGAACTCGGCCTTTGGCAACCGGGACAACAATCCATCTATTATGGGAGTGGGATATGCGTCTTTGCGCGTGGCTAAATTAACCTGTCGGCTGTCTAGGCATAGGCGAAATTTGTCTGGCTTGTTTACCAACACAACCGGCGAAGACCATGCTCTTCGGATTCTTCGATTACTCCTAGCGCGATCATTCGATCCAGCTCTTCGTAAACGAGTTTTTCCATAGCGGGAGAAATTGGGTAGTGCCGCTGTTTGATGGGCTTGGCATCGCTAACATCAATCGCATGCGACAACAAGGAAGTTTGTCCCAACCCATTTTCGGCGAACGAGGGAAAGCTACGAATAACTTCATTTAAGCTTCTTTGTTGGGATTCAGAAAAGAGTCTAAGTTGGCTCGAGTCCACCTCTGCAAGGTGAGCGGTCATTGTTTATTAGCCAAGTCTGAGGGCAGCAATTGAAATGCTGTCGAAAAATCTGTGCCTAAATACAATGGCTGGACCAATGAGGGTATTACATAAAAATTAATTGAGTTCGTATTACCATTGTTGCAGACCGAAGTGCGTATTTTACCGACAATGATTTGTTTTTTCCGGTTGGTTGAGGACAGTCGGTGAGATACGCGAGCGCGAGCGGACGTCGTAGTTGTGAGCCCGAGTGCGAGTAGAGGTAAACGTGAAATTGCGAGTAGTCGAAGCGATACTGCTCGACGATAAGTTGCAAGAAGGTCAGCGGTAGCAAGTGGGGAAAGTGCGAAAGCGTCCTATGAAAGGTCGAAGCGAACAGCACGACAAGAGCAGCGAGACGAGCACTTGGCGAGTCCTCGGTGTGTTACGGGAGCAATAGCGATCGGGGAAACGTTAAACATAAAACCTGAAGTGTAACGCTGAATTATGAACCTAGTATATAGCTAACATCTAAGTGATTTATACCAACCCAAATAAAGACTAAAGTACTTTTTACTCGTTGTCTTCTTATTTCTGGCAATCCTACACAATATAAATTTGTTGGAGAGTTCGTTACAAACTTAGCTCGTCTTGCTGATCAAGAAAATATATAATTTATGTGGTCGGAGATGCTTCCTTCTATGCGTTGCAAACATCTGGACAATTTAAATATACCCTCTGCAAGGGTATAAAAAGCAGGCCCTCGTGCCAAACGCGATCAAACGCCTGTCTAATATGCAATGAAAATGACAGAGCAGTATTGGAGATTCTCAAATGATTTGAGAATATGGTTTGAGAGTCTGTGGACCTTTCGCGGTGCAGTGTCCTCTGCGAAAACAAAACTGATAGCCTAGTATAGCTTCTTCAACAGCGCTAATTGCCAACATTCTTCCAAGGAATATTCTTTAAAATATATTGGAGAAAGTTGGCCAGTAGGAGTCGGGCTTTGAAATATCCTTGCCCTTGTTGGGAATCATCACGATTACAGCAGACTTCCAAGAGTTCGGGAAGTATTGGAATCGTAACATCGCGCTAAACAGCATTAGCATGAACAGAACTCCCACTTCAAGAAGTGCCTTGACGGTTTTGCCGTCAACATCGTCAATGCTCGGGGCCTTAGTGGACTTAAGCAGTCGGATTTGTAGTCGCACTTCATTCTGCGATATGGGTCTGATGGGAGATAGTGGGCCAGTTTCGGTTAAGAGGCCAGCTTGAGTCGTGGCGGCATCCTCCGCGGAAGCTCGACTGAAGGGGGCGAATCGATCCTCTAAATTGTTGGCAAGCTCCTCAACTATCTCCAGATCAGACAGAGCCCTGGATTGACATGTCGGGTGCATTTCCAAAGGGAGAAACCTCGGCCCTGCGATAGGTCAATGTTGCGAAGGCTTTCTAAGAGAGTCTGCAGCTCTACGGTAGTCAGCCTCATCTAATGGGTTGCGAGAACCCATTCATCTCCGTCACAACCTCAGGTTTTAAAAGTACCTGACTACGGGACTATGGTGGCTGCGGAGGAGTCTACCAGACATAGCTTACTCAGCGGCTATGCGGCTACTATAAAGAAAAAGTTCAGCTGTGTCGTCAATGTCCGCGGGTGACTTCAGCTCCATGTCGGGGTAAACCATCTGCTCAAGTTTACTCTGGAACAGAGTAATGTTAGCATGTCTGGGTATTAGTCGCGGCTTGACCCTGATGGTACAAGCTGCCCGAGTAGATAGCAAAATCTAAGGCTGATGGGGGGAAATGTTGTGGCTAGAGGGAAAGAACGTGGTCTATGCGGAGCAGCTTAAGGTGCATGTGCGTCACCTGAGCATTAGTAACACGCTTCTCGAGGCAAAGCTGGCTAAAATAAGTGAGCAGGTTGAGAAGAAGATACTTGGATGCTTCGCGCAGCACATTAGCCAGCCGTACAAGGAGCTTCAGGATATACCGAAAGAGGTGCAGGTTACCACTGCTCCCCCTGTTCTACCCGACAGATGTCGTAGGTTGATAGAGTTGAGTCGTGAGATGGGCAAGGAGAATCAATTGCGTATGGAAAAGGAGCAAAAACAGAATAAAATCGGTTGGGAAACACAGAAACTAGTTTCCAACAACTTCCAAAAGAGCCTAAACACTCAGAAACACCAAGATTTAGAGAGTGAACAGCGGACAGAGGGTAGCAACTCCAACACCAAACAACATAGCGAACCAAACACCCCTGTGGATGGCATTGAAGAGTTGTACAATTGCATGATGAGGTGTGCATTACTCGATCAAGAGGAACATTTCGAGTCGGGAGGGCAATTCGAATCAATGAAAAGTTCCGCTGACTTACTTAATCACGGTGCTCCTATTTCCTCTACCACTTCAAAAAAGAAGATTCGGAAGCCTACTCGAAAGACCACCACCGCTTCAAGTCATCATATATGTATTCCCAGCGAAATACAACCAAACATTCGGCGACCCGAAGTCACCTACTATCAAACCATGCGTACCCTTGAGTTTCAGGTTACTCTGCCCGATGATGGTCTGTCGTACAAAACTTTCCTACAGCAGGACTGTCTAAGCTTTCGTGCCGTTTCCCCCACAAGTGAAGTCATCCAACAGTTCTTCTTAAAACTAGTTGGGATGTATCAAGGACTATGTCATCATGTGCGCGGTCGAACCGTCTATATTAGCTTGTACAAGGCGATTGTATGTGCATACGCCATGGATTTCAGCACCTATAGATTCATGAAACCGAATCTTGATAAAATCCATGTACTGGATGATGAACGCAAGAATCGTAGAGCTGCATTCCAACGCAAATTCATAGATAGGGCGTATGTGAATCGTTGTTCCAACAAGCAGACAGAAAGCAGCGACGAAATGTACTCTGAAGATGAACAGAATCAGCTTGAGGATGTAGAGTATGCTAGAGTAGAGTTTGAATGTGATTAAAATAAAAAGATTTCATAAATATGGGCAATTCCACAGAAAAGTCCACAAAGACCAAAATAATAAAATAATAAATAATAGGGAAACAATCAAACTGAGCGTATGTAATGGCAATCTTATATTTATTTAAAACGCATTTCCAGATAACGTCACGTCAGATGCTAGTGCTGAAGATTTTTGAATATGATAACTTGGAAAATAAACTTATATTACTTCAACTCCTACTAAAAAAAGTTTTATATAAAAAGCTTTGCCAAACTCGCAGAGTTTTGTAATTTTGTAATACAAGTCAAAACCCACTTCCGTTTTTTGTAATGTATGTACTTATACACTTTTAATGAGCACGCTTGTTGCAGGTTTCAATTGTACTAACCTGCTCAGTCTGAGCGAGGTTCCTTTTATTTAGAATTTCTCATCCCTTATCTTCTAACTTAACTAAGGCAGTATTTGTAAGATAGCTGCGTGTGTATAAATATAGAAATGCATTCGTGGAAGGACTACACATTGCCTTCCACGATGCATGTTAATTGCACCGGATGCCCTTTTCAAGTGGTTCCCATGGTTGATCCTTTTCAAGTGCTGTGTCTGCTGGGCTGGGCTGATCCTCGTCACTGCGGCTATTAATATTTAATACTATTACATAAGGTGACATGTTTATGACACACATGGCGACATAGGCTACATATTTAAATATGAGATTAACACTACGTGTGGGCCGAGTTGAATATCATGTTCAAGTTCGAACAGTAACGTCACGCCAGCATTTTATTTTTTTTATGTATATTTGCTTATATCTTAAAGTCCTTATGGCCGATTGATGTCATTGTTTTTCCCAATTTTTGTGCTTCTTAGTGCTTAGTGCTTTAGTGCTTAACGTAAATACAAAGAAATCTTTTGAAAAACTTCAGATTTTCATATATTTTTCAAACATTTTTTTGTACAAACCTCACGTCACGTCAGATTGTACAGATTGTTCGATGTACTTATATTTAAGTACGCAGTCAATCCGGCAATTATTTTCAAAGTTTTGTAAAGAGATATCAGGTAAATTTACAGTGTTTCTAGGGTCAGTGAATTATTTTTTTTTTAAATCCATTTTTAACTTTCTGAGGCCGCTATTTAGTAAGAAAGTAAGTGAAGTAAGTGACTACAGAAATGATCCTGTGAAGTACAGTCTATAGATTAACTATTAAAATCAGGCCTTAATACTGGAACTGTCAACCGAAATAAACCGTTTCAAATCCAGTACCGGAACCGATACAAATTTTTTTTTTGAACTGAAAACCGTTTCCCCTTATTATTGGAACCGATAGCACCGCCCCGAAACCGAAACGTTGATACCGGTACAGTTTCGGTTTTTTATACCTTTGCAGAGTGCATCGTAGTTTTGGTCAGATGTTTGTAACACAGGTTATATTGCTGGAAAAGAAACTTGGTGATAAAAACACATCAATTTCGTCAACAAATAAGCTACTGGATTCCATTTCGACTTTTCTCTCACTGAAACGTGTTCGAAACCATGAAAACATTCTTAAATGGTGGTCTGAATCCTCCACAAAGTTCCCAGAATTATATGAAATTTCAAAAGTCGTGCTTTCTGTTCCAGCTACTCAGGTTAGCGTGGAACGCCTATTCTCTTGAGTAAAATTTATAATGAATCCGCTAAGAAGTTGCATGGACTCAACCACATTGAATAATATATAATATAATTTTCTATTTTATATAATAAATATATGAGTATATAATGTAATGTTAACTACGTAAGAAATACGAATATAAAATAGTCTATATAATTTTATTTTAAATGTGAAACCATTCATTTTGTATTGAATTTGAATAGGAATAAAATGATTTAGATTTATCTCAGAATTTAATTTTTCCAATATTAAAAACAATTAGTACTTATACCGGTACGTACCGGTATACCGAAATAAAAATCTGGGTACCGTATCGAAACCGAAACTGTAAAACTGTTAAAAATTACCTTAAATTTAAATTCATATGACCTACAATGATATGGACTTAATTTCAGGCCTCTATTACCTAATGTTTTCTAGGCAATCAATTTGATTTTTAGGTAATATGTGACCTAAAATTGTATGCAATGTATGACCTTAAAACGGTTTTTAGGCCTACAGTTTAGTCAATAAATATGCTGTTTAGGTAATGTGTGTCCTAAAATTTTAGGCAATGTATGACCTTAAAGAGTCTTTTTTAGGAAATAAACAAAAAAAACATTTTCTTATAGGACCTAACAAGATTTGCCTAAGAGTGCTGCTATTATTTTCATCCTTTTTTTGTAACCATTTAAGCCGCTGAAGCTGTGCTTTTCATTCTTGAGTGCGTTTTGACGACGATAAATCAGGATTTCTGCAATTAATAAACATTTGGTCATTGAGCTCACGGAAATACCTTAGTTGGCCCGCCTCACTTAAAGATTACATAAAGACAAGTTCTCTTTGTTATACCTTGCTCTTGTAGAGAATGAAAATAATAGTAGCACATTAAAGCAAATCTTGCTAGATCCTTAGTATAGATCCTTTAAGGACATGTGGTATACCAAATGAAAAAATATATATCATAAAAATATACTGTCATTATTTTTATTGAAAAATCAAAAATATTTTATCTGATCTTTATATTTAATTTTCAATAACAAAATAAGCGAGAGCGTAAGTTAAAGTCGGCTCTAACCGACTTCGATATACCCGTTACTCATGGAAAGAAATGTTTAATAGCCTTCCTGTGTGCCTGAGGTGGGACAGCCGAAAAGTATGCAACATTTTTTTAACTCGGCTATTTATCATCCGATCTTGATGAAAATTTCAGGGCTTTTAGATGATGCGAATATAAGTGTAAGTTTTTTGAGATCGATACCTCAAAAATTGTGGGAGTTATTCAACATATTTTATTGTGGGGGCGGGGGTGGGCGTGGCAAAAATTTGAATAACTGATCTGCGTGCAGTTAATAGGAGTGTACATTTCAAATTTGGTTGCTCCAGCTCTTCTAGTCTCTGAGATCTAGGTGTTCATACAGACAGACGCACAGACGACGGACGGACGGACAGACGGACATGGCTATATCGACTCGGCTGTTGATGCTGATCAAGAATATATATACTTTATATGGTCGGAAATGATTCCTTCTGCTTGTTACATACATTTGCACGACTTTAGTATACCCTTTTACTCTACGAGTAACGGGTATAAAAATTTAAAATTATAATAAAATTAAAATTTAAAATTACCCTTTAAAATAAACCATTTTTATACCCTTGTAGAGCGTATATTAAAATTGTCCAGATGTTTGTAACGCATAGAAGGAAGCATCTCCGACCACATAAAGTATATCTATTCTTGATCAGCATGACAAGCTGAGTTGATATAGCCATGTCCGTCTGTCCGTCCGTCTGTTTCTATACCATCTCCTCCGTCAGTTTTAAAGCTATCTTAACCAACCTTTGCACAAAGTTTTTTGGTACAAATACGCTGCACATTTGTCGGAACCGGCCGGATCGGATGACTATAGCATATAGCTGCCATAGGAACTATCGGTCGAAAAACTTTTAGTGAGAAAAACTTTTTTGTTTTCAATGCAAAGGCCCCCAATCCTCGTATTTATAAGTTTTCTATGCTGTAACACAATTCCACCAAGATTTATGAAAATCGTCCAACTACATAGTATAGTTGCCATACAAAAGATATGTCTGAAAAAAAGTCTTAGTATGAAAAACTTTTTTGTTTTTAATGCTATCGCTCCCAGACAGATATTTAATGGCATAAGCGTTTCACCGTAATAACTGTACTTAATAGATGATATCGTGACCCTATATAAATAAACAGTGAACAAATGTGAATGCATTTTGCGAGTACCCTAATTATATTTTAAAAGGTTGCCTTGAACGACTTATCGATGTATCGATAACATAAGACCTGTTTACAAACACACATCTCTTAAGTTGGCGGATGCTTTGCACAAGTATCGCCAACTTTCCGAAAATAACAACGTGCAGGTGCGTTATGGAGTCTGACAAAATGCTGTTACTGGACAGCAACAACAATAGCAACTCGCCAGCGCATACCTGCAGTGTCCGCCTAGAGGCCAAGGAAACATCCGACGACTATGAGATTCAGGAAAGTTCTCCCTACGCGTCGCTGGCCCAACCTTTGGTGGCCTCTAATTGCTCTGAGTATGTGGTGGCCCATTCGCTAAATAACAATTTGCGTCCCGCCCGACAATTTGGAGAGGTTGCCTTTCTACCCCACATACTGGCCAAAATGCGTGCAATGGGCTTAAATCGGTTGCAGCGTCTGCAAAGCTATGCCTGGCCACATTTGTGCCAGGGCCCGGAGCATGGCGTTGTTATAGTGAGTGCACCCCGTAGTGGACGTACGCTAAGCTATGTGCCACCTCTGTGCCAGTCTGTGTGCCGTTTTCTGGTGGACAAGCGGCGACAGCGTTCGACAAACCCTTATGTGGATCAGCAGGGACCTGTGGCTTTGGTGCTGGTGCCAGATGTGCAGCGTGTGCAGCAGCTGGCTTACTTATGCAGCTCCTTTCTGCGTAAGGCACGCGATGAAGAGTGGCTTACTTTGACGCTAACAGTGCCTTCATCGCTATCGGCGGACTTCTTTCTCAGATTACTCAACGGAGTGGGCTGTCTGGTGGCCACACCGGCTCAATTTGTGTGGCTGTGGGAAGCTGAGAAGATGGGGGAATTGGTGAAATTCTCTCATCTGCGTTACGTGGTCTTTGATCATGTGGATCTGATGCTGCCGGAGCAAGTGCAAAGGGCTCATCAGATATTGCACGGGCTGATCAGACAATTGGAGCAGCGCCCTCAACTAGTGATGGTTAGTGAATCCTATGATAAAGCATTAAGCCACAAACTGTTAAGTTTCAACCGTCATCCTATGCTCATATTTGGGGACATTTTTGGAGGCGGCTCTATACGGTGGCACCCGAATGAGAATCGCCTTCGTCAAGCAAGAGGGCAAGCTAGGCGAGCTTTTTGAAGTATTAAAGCAACGCCCTCTCAACCAGTATCGCACTTTAATATACTGTCAAACGGATGGGGAGATAAGCCGTCTAGTGCTGTCTCTGGAGCAGAATGGCTTTAAATGTTTGCCGTATTATCAAGCCGCTGACTTGGAGGCACAGGAGCAGGTCCACCAGTGGAAGCAGGTCACCAGAGAGGCCATAATCCTCTGCACAGATAACTGCCCCGAGTTGGAGATACGCAATGCCTACACTTTAATACACTACGGCATGAGTCAAAGCTGGAGCAAGTTCAAGCTGCGTCATTTGGCGTTGGCCGACAATTTACCCAACCATTTTCAGAACTCTTCGGGTGCCGAAATTCCCGTACGACTGCACTCCTTGGTTCTGCTAGATGAGGGCAACCAAAAGCAGTTGCCACGCTTGGTCGATTTCCTGCAAACGCATCAGCCGGTGGATGATCACGTTGTACAAGTTGCTCAGCGCATACGCCATGAATTGGAGAAAGAGAAATCCAATGAGCCCGCTTTGTGCCCTCTATTACTCTCTATGGGCGCCTGTGGAGATACCATGTGCGAGAATCGTCATCAGCTGGTGGAGCTAGACCGTCTGCCGAGTGAGGGTGTGCCCTGCCAGGGTGATATCAAGGTACAACTGGTGCGCGTTTACTCGCCCGTCCATTTTTGTGTGCGCTTGCGTGAGCATCTGCCTCCTGGAGGGCACTGGGAGAAATTGCCCTGTCCGCCCATGCAGTTCCTGAAGTTCGAAGCAACGCTACGACGTTATTGGCCACCTCGTTCTCGTGAGATCTGCACGTTTCGCTCTACTTTTGGCTACGAACGTGTCCGGGTGCTTTGCGTGCCACCTATAACCAATGTGAATCTCTCTAGCTCTGATCTCGAGGTGGAAGTCCAAGCTCTGGATGTGGATACCCGTCGCTTTTTCGCCCGAAGTGATGAACTCTATGAATGCCCCTTGGAATTCAGCAATAAACCACCATTGGCTGTAGATTTGCGCGTGATGGGTCTGATTCCGTACACAGGCGAGCGCAGCTGGAATGAGGAAGATGCCCGCCGGGTGGAGTCCTGGCTAGCGGATTTGCCTCAGCAGTATTTTTTGCAGGGCAACTTGAGATTTGCCATGTCGCACACAATGTTTGTTCAGGATTTGGTTGTCATGGTCTATGCAGAGCAGCTTAAGGTGCATGTGCGTCACCTGAGCATTAGTAACACGCTTCTCGAGGCAAAGCTGGCTAAAATAAGTGAGCAGGTTGAGAAGAAGATACTTGGATGCTTCGCGCAGCACATTAGCCAGCCGTACAAGGAGCTTCAGGATATACCGAAAGAGGTGCAGGTTACCACTGCTCCCCCTGTTCTACCCGACAGATGTCGTAGGTTGATAGAGTTGAGTCGTGAGATGGGCAAGGAGAATCAATTGCGTATGGAAAAGGAGCGAAAACAGAATAAAATCGGTTGGGAAACACAGAAACTAGTTTCCAACAACTTCCAAAAGAGCCTAAACACTCAGAAACACCAAGATTTAGAGAGTGAACAGCGGACAGAGGGTAGCAACTCCAACACCAAACAACATAGCGAACCAAACACCCCTGTGGATGGCATTGAAGAGTTGTACAATTGCATGATGAGGTGTGCATTACTCGATCAAGAGGAACATTTCGAGTCGGGAGGGCAATTCGAATCAATGAAAAGTTCCGCTGACTTACTTAATCACGGTGCTCCTATTTCCTCTACCACTTCAAAAAAGAAGATTCGGAAGCCTACTCGAAAGACCACCACCGCTTCAAGTCATCATATATGTATTCCCAGCGAAATACAACCAAACATTCGGCGACCCGAAGTCACCTACTATCAAACCATGCGTACCCTTGAGTTTCAGGTTACTCTGCCCGATGATGGTCTGTCGTACAAAACTTTCCTACAGCAGGACTGTCTAAGCTTTCGTGCCGTTTCCCCCACAAGTGAAGTCATCCAACAGTTCTTCTTAAAACTAGTTGGGATGTATCAAGGACTATGTCATCATGTGCGCGGTCGAACCGTCTATATTAGCTTGTACAAGGCGATTGTATGTGCATACGCCATGGATTTCAGCACCTATAGATTCATGAAACCGAATCTTGATAAAATCCATGTACTGGATGATGAACGCAAGAATCGTAGAGCTGCATTCCAACGCAAATTCATAGATAGGGCGTATGTGAATCGTTGTTCCAACAAGCAGACAGAAAGCAGCGACGAAATGTACTCTGAAGATGAACAGAATCAGCTTGAGGATGTAGAGTATGCTAGAGTAGAGTTTGAATGTGATTAAAATAAAAAGATTTCATAAATATGGGCAATTCCACAGAAAAGTCCACAAAGACCAAAATAATAAAATAATAAATAATAGGGAAACAATCAAACTGAGCGTATGTAATGGCAATCTTATATTTATTTAAAACGCATTTCCAGATAACGTCACGTCAGATGCTAGTGCTGAAGATTTTTGAATATGATAACTTGGAAAATAAACTTATATTACTTCAACTCCTACTAAAAAAAGTTTTATATAAAAAGCTTTGCCAAACTCGCAGAGTTTTGTAATTTTGTAATACAAGTCAAAACCCACTTCCGTTTTTTGTAATGTATGTACTTATACACTTTTAATGAGCACGCTTGTTGCAGGTTTCAATTGTACTAACCTGCTCAGTCTGAGCGAGGTTCCTTTTATTTAGAATTTCTCATCCCTTATCTTCTAACTTAACTAAGGCAGTATTTGTAAGATAGCTGCGTGTGTATAAATATAGAAATGCATTCGTGGAAGGACTACACATTGCCTTCCACGATGCATGTTAATTGCACCGGATGCCCTTTTCAAGTGGTTCCCATGGTTGATCCTTTTCAAGTGCTGTGTCTGCTGGGCTGGGCTGATCCTCGTCACTGCGGCTATTAATATTTAATACTATTACATAAGGTGACATGTTTATGACACACATGGCGACATAGGCTACATATTTAAATATGAGATTAACACTACGTGTGGGCCGAGTTGAATATCATGTTCAAGTTCGAACAGTAACGTCACGCCAGCATTTTATTTTTTTTATGTATATTTGCTTATATCTTAAAGTCCTTATGGCCGATTGATGTCATTGTTTTTCCCAATTTTTGTGCTTCTTAGTGCTTAGTGCTTGTGCTTTAGTGCTTAACGTAAATACAAAGAAATCTTTTGAAAAACTTCAGATTTTCATATATTTTTCAAACATTTTTTTGTACAAACCTCACGTCACGTCAGATTGTACAGATTGTTCGATGTACTTATATTTAAGTACGCAGTCAATCCGGCAATTATTTTCAAAGTTTTGTAAAGAGATATCAGGTAAATTTACAGTGTTTCTAGGGTCAGTGAATTATTTTTTTTTTAAATCCATTTTTAACTTTCTGAGGCCGCTATTTAGTAAGAAAGTAAGTGAAGTAAGTGACTACAGAAATGATCCTGTGAAGTACAGTCTATAGATTAACTATTAAAATCAGGCCTTAATACTGGAACTGTCAACCGAAATAAACCGTTTCAAATCCAGTACCGGAACCGATACAAATTTTTTTTTTAGAACTGAAAACCGTTTCCCCTTATTATTGGAACCGATAGCACCGCCCCGAAACCGAAACGTTGATACCGGTACAGTTTCGGTTTTTTATACCTTTGCAGAGTGCATCGTAGTTTTGGTCAGATGTTTGTAACACAGGTTATATTGCTGGAAAAGAAACTTGGTGATAAAAACACATCAATTTCGTCAACAAATAAGCTACTGGATTCCATTTCGACTTTTCTCTCACTGAAACGTGTTCGAAACCATGAAAACATTCTTAAATGGTGGTCTGAATCCTCCACAAAGTTCCCAGAATTATATGAGATTTCAAAAGTCGTGCTTTCTGTTCCAGCTACTCAGGTTAGCGTGGAACGCCTATTCTCTTGAGTAAAATTTATAATGAATCCGCTAAGAAGTTGCATGGACTCAACCACATTGAATAATATATAATATAATTTTCTATTTTATATAATAAATATATGAGTATATAATGTAATGTTAACTACGTAAGAAATACGAATATAAAATAGTCTATATAATTTTATTTTAAATGTGAAACCATTCATTTTGTATTGAATTTGAATAGGAATAAAATGATTTAGATTTATCTCAGAATTTAATTTTTCCAATATTAAAAACAATTAGTACTTATACCGGTACGTACCGGTATACCGAAATAAAAATCTGGGTACCGTATCGAAACCGAAACTGTAAAACTGTTAAAAATTACCTTAAATTTAAATTCATATGACCTAAAATGATATGGACTTAATTTCAGGCCTCTATTACCTAATGTTTTCTAGGCAATCAATTTGATTTTTAGGTAATATGTGACCTAAAATTGTATGCAATGTATGACCTTAAAACGGTTTTTAGGCCTACAGTTTAGTCAATAAATATGCTGTTTAGGTAATGTGTGTCCTAAAATTTTAGGCAATGTATGACCTTAAAGAGTCTTTTTTAGGAAATAAACAAAAAAAACATTTTCTTATAGGACCTAACAAGATTTGCCTAAGAGTGCTGCTATTATTTTCATCCTTTTTTGTAACCATTTAAGCCGCTGAAGCTGTGCTTTTCATTCTTGAGTGCGTTTTGACGACGATAAATCAGGATTTCTGCAATTAATAAACATTTGGTCATTGAGCTCACGGAAATACCTTAGTTGGCCCGCCTCACTTAAAGATTACATAAAGACAAGTTCTCTTTGTTATACCTTGCTCTTGTAGAGTATGACTGCTCGTTCCTTGTCTGTTATCAAGAGGCGAATCGCCTTCCCTATCACTTCTCGTTCTGCACTATTGTTCAATTCATAATAAAATTTTTATAAAAAAAAAGAAGAGTCACCACCTCTACTCCATATATCAGCTTGACAAACTTGATATTAAAGAGTAGCACTTGAAAATATATGTGTCCCTATGATACGTTGTAAAAAACTATGAAAAATGTTGCTACTTTGTCATATATCCACTGAATGAATGATAAATGAAAATAATAGTAGCACATTAAAGCAAATCTTGTTAGATCCTTTAAGGACATGTGGTATACCAAATGAAAGGTCTTGAGCCATACATATCGTTTGGGTCAAAAAATATACATCGTAAAAACATAGTCATTATTTTTATTGAAAAATCCAAAACATTTTATCTAATTTTTATATTTAATTTTCAATATCAAAATAAAAAATTTAAAATTATTATAAAAAAATTAAAATTTAAAATTACCCTTTAAAAAACCATTTTTATTTTTAAATAATAAACTAAAAGTTATTTCTGAGCTGAATGAAAATAGCTAATACATATTCCTTAAATAGTAATTTTTTATACCCTTGTAGAGGGTATATTAAAATTGTCCAGATGTTTGTAACGCACAGAAGGAAGCATCTCCGACCACACAAAGTATATAATAGGTTGTCAAAAAAGTCTTGCGGTATTTTTATTGAATTTTCAATTGTTCATAAAATTGGTTATAATAATGCGATTTAAGTCAAATATGCGCCGTTTTGTTCGATGACGAGTTCCCAACGAGATGCCAACTTCATAATGCCCCTCTTATAGAAGCTCGCTTCCCTATTGGCAAAAAACTCGGAGAGCCAATTTTCACAGGACTCTCTTGTGGCCAACTTCCGACTACCAAGCTCGTTCGCCATAGACAGAAATAGTTGGTAATCACTTGGTGCGAGATCCGGACTATACGGTGGATGCAAAAGAACCTCCCATCCGAGCTCCCGGAGCTTCTGGCGCGTCACCAAAGATGTGTGTGGCCTGGCGTTGTCCTGATGGAAGACAATTCGGCCTCTGTTGATCAAAGATGGCCTCTTCTGCATGAGTGCTGCATTCAAGCGGTCCAGTTGTTGGCAGTACAGGTCCGAATTGAGCGTTTGGCCATAGGGGAGCAGCTCATAGTGGATGATTCCCTGCCAATCCCACCAAACACACAGAAGAACCTTCCTGGCCGTCAATCCAGGCTTGGCCACCGTCTGGGCAGCTTCACCGCTTTTCGACCACAACCGTTTGCGCTTCACGTTGTCGTAAGTGACCCACTTTTCATCGCCAGTCACCATCCGCTTCAAAAACGGGTCGATTTTGTTGCGATTCAGAAGCGATTCGCATGCATCCATACGGGCAAAAATGTTTTTTTGCGTCAAGTCGTGTGGCACCCATACATCGAGCTTCTTTTTGAATCCAAGCTTCTTCAAATGGTTTATAACGGTTTGATGACTCATGCCCAGCTCTTGGCCGATGCTACGGCTGCTACTATGCCGGTCTCTTTCGATCAATTCAGCGATTTTATCGCAATTTTCGACGACAGGCCTTCCGGACCGTGGCGCATCTTCGATCACCTCTGCACCAGAACGAAAACGTTGAAACCATCGTTGTGCGGTGGAAATGGAAACTGTATCCGGTCCATAAACTGCACAAATTTTATTGGCAGCATGAGATGCATTTTTGCCTTTATCGTAGTAGTACTGTAAGATATGCCGTATTTTCTCTTTATTTTGCGACGCTATAACTCACGAACGACTAAAAACAAGCAACAATAAATCAAGCGCGTGAAAAGAGCTTTCCAAAAGGCTCTAGCGTGAACCGATGCGACGAATACAACTAGAACTACGCGCTTGCAAAGACAAGCTTGCGGAAATGCCGCAAGACTTTTTTGACAACCTTGTATATTCTTGATCAGCATGACGAGCTGAGTTGATATAGCCATGTCCGTCTGTCCGTCCGTCTGTTTCTATGCTATCTCCTTTGTCAGTTTTAAAGCTATCTTAACCAAACTTTGCACGAAGCCTTTTGGTACAAATACGCTGCACATTTGTCGGAATCGGTCGGATCGGATGACTATAGCATACAGCTGCCATAGGAACTATCGGTTGAAAAAGTAGTTTTAGTTAGAAAAACTTTTTTGTCTTTAACGCAAACGTGCCCAAAATCGGCCAACTATATAGTATAGCTGCCATACAAAAGCTATGTCTGAAAAAAAGTGTTAGTAGGAAAATCATTTTGTTTTCAATGCTATCGCTCCCAAACTCGTTACCGATCAATATTATATGCTACCACACAATTCTGCCCAGTTTGGTTCGAATCGGATGACTATAGCTTATAGCTGCCATAGGAACAATCGCACAGTGGGCGAAATGAGCAATTTAGCGAAACGAAATGAATATCTACCAAAGTAAATGGGATAATCGCAATCTGTTTTGGTTTTCTTAAATGTACGAACAAAAAATGAAAAAACGTTTTTAGTACAATTTTTTTTTATTATACTCTGTACCGAAGGTACACAGAGTATATTAAGTTTGTGCAAAAGTATGTAACAGGGAGAAGGAATCGTTTCCTACCCTATAAAGTATATATATTCTTGATCAGCAACAACAGCCGAGTCGATATAGCCATGTCCGTCCGTCCGTCTGTCTGTCCGTCTGTATTAACGCACAGATCTCAGAGATGGTAAGAGATAGAGGTTTGACATGTATGGGACATATATTTTTTATACTTGCAGGCAGATCAAGTTTATTTTCAATTTTTGACACGCCCCCTCCCGCCCCCGCAATTTGGAAAAAACGTCATATCTCCCACAGTTTTGATGATAGATTGTTCGTTCTTTCTGGAGATATCTAGTAATCAAAATTATTTATCGATTTGCTGAAGGAACGATAAAGATCGGATGAGCGATACACAAGCTATGAGCAAAAATAGATATCAGACCCCCCCACCTCCATCCACCCAGCCAACCACCACTGTATTTAAACAAACACACTCTTTGGGAGAGAGAGAGAGAGAACCTTAGAGATGAGCGTATAATAAAACTAGAAGGCCAAGCTAACTTCGTCTGTGCCGAAGTTTTTATACCCTTGCAAATGCTGTTCTTGAAACGTCAGAGTTTAAGAACGCTTACATAAAAATCAAAAAAACGTTTAACTAAAACCCATTTTCCGACAGATAAACATCTGATTTCGACCAAATTTCGCGAATCTTTTTGAAAACATATCAAATTAACAATCGCGGAGTTGAAGAAAGATAAAATTTAAAACAGAAAAGTTTTTCTCACTAAGACACATTTTCCGACCGATCGGTCCTATGGCAACCATAAGAAATAGTCACCCGATGTCGATCAACTTTTTCAAATTAGTTTGAAAGGGGTTAGTATTAAGAATCACCGACTTTAAGAACGATTTACTTGAAAACAAAAAAGTTTTTTCACTTATTTCACTTAGACCCATTTTCCGACCGATCGGTCTTATGGCAGCTATAAGATATAGTCATCCGATATTGACCAAAATTTGCAAATCTGTTTGAAAGCATATAATATTAATAATGGCCGAGTTTAAGGCCGCTAACATTGAAAACAAAAAAGTTTTTCTCACTAAGACCCATTTTTTGACCGATGGTTCCTATGGCAGCTATAAGATATAGTCATCCAATGCAATAAAAAGAAGACTCTGTGATAAATTTCAGCTCGATAGCTTTTAAACTGAGAGACTAAGCTCAATCGACTCAGCTCGTCGCCCTGATCAAGAATATATATAGTTTATTGGGTCGGAAATGAATATTTCTATGCGTTGCAAGCTTCTGGGGCAAAATTATAATACCCTTTGCAAGGGTATACAAATATTGCACGATAAACGCGTGACTCCTTGGATGTATGGATTATATTGGATGTTATTGTCGGGCTTGACCGACTTTCTCACTTGTTTTTTATATATAAAAACACAAATTGTTTTTTTCAAAATTTCAAAAAGATTGCTTAACTTTTTTAAAGTTGGAATAAAAGAAATAAAAAAATTAAAAACGTTTTGAATTTTTTGTTGAATTTTTAAGCTTAAGATTTTTTAAATTTTTTAGGTAGGTACACACAAAACAAGAAAGAAAGTCGGTCAAGCCCGACTATAACATACTCTGTACCCTTACACTCGCATTTGCTCAGGAGTCAAACGGCCAGTTAACACCCCGCGCACAACGCGGTGCGCTCTCTAAGTTTCTCTCTCTCTCTCTCTCTTTCTCTCTCGCACTAAGATTGCCTGTGTTGAACGGTTAGGGTATGTTGCTGTGGTTGTTGGTGGGGGGGTGGGTGGTGTTACCTGGCCGTTTTTTGTCCATAACTTGAGTATCGTTCATCCGATCTTGATCATTCCTTCAGCAAATCGATAAATAATTTTGTTTACAAGGTATCTTTAGAAAAAACGAACGATCTATCTCCAAAACTGTAGGAGAAATGAAGTTTTTTCCAAATTACGGTGGCGGGAGGGGGCGTGGCAAAAATTGAAAATAAACTTGATCTGCCTGCAAGTATAAGAAATATATGTCCCATACATGTCAAACCTTTATCTCTTACCATCTCTGAGATCTCTTCGTTCATACGGACAGACAGACGGACAGACGGACAGACGGACAGACGGACGGACGGACAGACGGACATGGCTATATCGAATCGGCTGTTGATGCTGATCAAGAATATATATACTTTATAGGGTCGGAAACGATTCCTTCTCCCTGTTACATACTTTTGCACAAACTTAATATACTCTATGTACCTTCGGTACAGAGTATAAAAATCTGGTGGGTAAAATTAACTAACGCTGACAGTAACTTTTTTCGAAATTTTTTATGCATGTGGTTTTGTTATTGCTTGGTAACTGTGCTAACAGTAAAATCTACAGAAGAAATTGTAAAGTTCACGTATTTATTTTAGCTCGTATTTTGTTGTTGCATTTAACAACTGTACGCTGAGTAAATTCAACCACAAATATTTTTTCACATATTTTGTTGTTTTAATAAGTTACTGCTAACTACAGTAACTTTACCATAGAAATAGTTACTCTGACGTGATTTTTTCATCTCATACTTTGTTTTTGCAGCAATTTACTGTACCTACAAGTAAATCTTACCGCACAAATGGTATAACTTTTTAAATGAATTTTGTTGCTTCACGGATTAACTCTACCGACAGTAAATCTAACCGCGAAAAGTGTTGATTGAGAAAATTTCAGTTTGGCCCTTATATTTATATTGTACTTTCACTGAATTTGAACTTGAGAATTACTAGTGGTCTCATTTATGCGACATTTAAGAAATTTTTCGTGCATGTGGTTAGGCAGATTCAATACAAGTAATATGTTAGACGCGTTTCTATTAACGCGCGCCGTAGCGTAACTGGTAAAGACGTCCGTCCAATCGTGTTCAGTCCAAGGGCCCAGAGTTCGAGTCCCCCCCCAAGTAAGTAAAAATTTTTCTAATAAAATAAAAATGTGTTTTCAAACAATTGTTTCAGAACCAAAATTGGTGGGTGGGGGTATTAAGGTTGCCTCTTCTGGTCTGGGATGATGATGAGCTCAAGTAGATTGGCAACTTGTGACAGCGAAAATAGTATCCAACCCTACTTTTCTTCAGTTGAGTAACAGCTGTTAAATTACTATTTTTATGGTAAAATTACTGTACACACAGTAAAACAAGAAAGAAAGTCGGTCAAGCCCGACTATAACATACTCTGCACCCTTAATGTCGCAGCTCGCATTTGGTCACGAGTCAAATGGCCAGTTAACACACAACGCAGAGCGCTCTCTAAGTCTCTCTCCTCTCTCTCTCTCTCTCACTAAGATTGCTTCTGCTGAACGCAATGCTTAGGTTATGGGTGGAGTGGGTGGGGGGTGTTAACTGACCGTTTTTTGCTCATAACTTGAGTATCGTTCATCCGATCTTTATCATTTCTTCGGCAAATCGATAAATAATTTTGAGTACTAGATATCTCTAGAAAGTACGAACCATCTATCATCAAACTGTAGGAGATATGACGTTTTTTCCAAATTGGGGGGACGCGAGTGGGCGTGGCAAAAATTGAAAATAAACTTGATCTGCCTGCAAGTATAAGAAATATATGTCCCATACATGTCAAACCTCTATCTCTTACCATCTCTGAGATCTCTTCGTTCATACGGACGGACAGACGGACAGACGGACAGACAGACAGACAGACGGACAGACGGACAGACGGACATGGCTATATCGACTCGGCTGTTGATGCTGATCAAGAATATATATACTTTATATGGTCGGAAATGATTCCTTCTCCCTGTTACATACTTTTGCACAAACTTAATATACTCTATGTACCTTCGGTACAGAGTATAAAAATTTACTTACTGTACGCATCGGTTAATATTACTAATTTTGTGGGTTGGCGCATTTCTAAACGATATTTTCAGTTAGATTTACTATTGCAATAGTTCTCTTTGCGTAAAAGTTTACGTAATAGTTACTGTCAAATTTTGTGAATTTTACCGACTTTTTGGGTTGGCGCATTTCTAACCCAAAATATCGGTTAAATTTAACCACAGATTTTTTTGTGTGTACACTTACATTTTGAGCCAAATCTAGAGTCAGAAACTTTAGATGAAGTCAATCAAGGTATGAATCAAAAGGATATTGAATTTTCCATAATCGCGCAAAACATTGATTTTAAATCGGTGAAGTAGTTTGAATACAAACAGCAAAAATATTTGAAAAAAATAGTTGTTTCAAATAAAACCGCTCGATATTTCTTTTTTAAACCTCTACACCCAGAAAAAATATTTTCCTTAAATTTTAGGAAAATGGATTTTGTTACCTAAAATGTGATTTTCAGGCAATAATTTCCTAAAACATAGGGCATTTTACCTAAACAATCTTGTTTTAGGACTAAATTTTTTAGGAATCCTTTGCCTTAAAATTATGCCATTTTCCTAAACTTAAGCTGCCCTTACACTTGTCATACATCTCTAAAGAGACTCTATGACGATAGTGTATTAGCAAAGCAAATAACTCTAAATATTTGGAAAATGTTGGCTTTTTTGATGTAATTTGACAAGTTCAATTCGATAAGAGATCCTCTTTAGAGAAGTTTGACAACCTACTATTTAGAGATATATGAAAAGTGTAAAGGCAGCTTTAGTATTAATATTTCATTTATGGGTAATTATTTCTGAAGTGGGCAACTATTTTTTTTAAATTTTTTGTCAGGCTATAACAGCAGTTTTCCACGATTTTTAATATTTTGTTCAGAATTTTCCCATTGTGGGATGCTAAGATAAAGCGATTGTTTTTTTTTTGTTAAAGTTGCTTATAGCTAAATATTTGATGGGTCTAAAAATAAAAACAAGAAAGAAAGTCGGTCAAGCCCGACTATAACATACTCTGCACCCTTAATGTCGCAGCTCGCATTTGGTCACGAGTCAAACGGCCAGTTAACACACAACGCAGTGCGCTCTCTAAGTCTCTCTCTCTCTCTCTCTTCTCTCTCTCTCTCTCTCTCTCTCTCTCTCTCTCTCTCTCTCACTAAGATTGATTGCTTCTGCTGAACGCAATGCTTAGGTTGTGGGTGGGGGGTGTTAACTGACCGTTTTTTGCTCATAACTTGAGTATCGTTCATCCGATCTTTATCATTCCTTCAGCAAATCGATAAATAGTTTTGAGTACTAGATATCTGTAGAAAATACGAACCATCTATCATCAAAACTGTAGGCGATATGACGTTTTTTCCAAATTGCGGGGGCGCGAGGGGGCGTGGCAAAAATTGAAAATAAACTTGATCTGCCTGCAAGTATAAGAAATATATGTCCCATACATGTCTAACCTCTATCTCTTACCATCTCTGACATCTCTTCGTTCATACGGACGGACGGACAGACGGACAGACAGACAGACAGACAGACGGACAGACGGACATGGCTATATCGACTCGGCTATCGATGCTGATCAAGAATATATATACTTTATAGGGTCGGAAATGATTCCTTCTCCGTGTTACATACTTTTGCACAAACTTAATATACTCTATGTACCTTCGGTACAGAGTATAAAAATATAAAAAAATATTGTTTTTCCTTTACATGCATGTATGTTTTAACGACCTTTATGTTAATTAAAACCTTCAAATTTTTTTGCCGGCTCTAGGTCTCGCTATGTTGGTACATAACTTTAAACCAGAGACACACCACACCACAAAGGAGGTTAAGTTGACCGAACAGCTGTTTCAATGTTATCTCTACCATATCATCAGCGGTCTTCACCTGGTACCACAATCAGAAAACAACTCCCTCCTCATGCCTGAGATGCCATAATCGCTTGGGAACTCCAATGCGATTCAACAGCAAAAACCAGACACAACGAGCCAGAGCCGCGCTGTCTGTGGCCTTTGTACGTGTGTGTGTCCCCCAATGGTCTTACAATGTTAGTGAGAGAGATTTCCTCCCCACTGCTAACACAGTGACCAATAAGTCTGAGTGCAGAATTGCATTCAAACAGGGGTTTTTGTTGCTATAAACGTAACTATTTTTAGTTTCAACAACAACGCCGTGCCTAGCGTTTTATACATGCATGTATGTTTTAACGACCTTTATGTTAATTAAAACCAAATTTTTTGCCGGCTCTAGGTCTCGCTATGTTGGTACATAACTTTAAAACAGGGACACACCACATTACAAAGGAGGTCCTTTCAATATTTTAAGTAATTTTTTTTTTTTTGCCCGATGGGACGGATGGACATGGAAAAAAATTGAACAAATTGAACAGTTTAGTGGTGGAAGTGTGGTATTTTGGAGTGTGTTGTGGGGGTGGTGCTTATTACCTAAAAACGACGTTTTATAGTCTTACATTGCCTAAAATTTAAGGTCACATATTACCTAAAAATTAAATTTATGGCCTGGAACACTTTAGGTAATTGAGTCCTGAAATTAAGTCCATATATTCCTTGGCTGTCATTTTAGGTAAAATGGACTTAAATTTTTGGTAATTTTCAACAGTTTTAGGTAATATTTTATCTGAGTGAGAACAAAATTATTTTTATTTTTTCTTAACAAAGAAAATCTATGGATAAACACCGAATTGATATTTAATGATCGCAATACATCTGTTACGGAACTGCTTTTTTCCCGAAGGGCTAAGCCGGCTGGCTCAATGGTTCCCAGGGGTGGTCCCATCCCTATGCCCTACAGCCCGAACAATGCCTCCATCCAAACGATTCCTACACTTGACATCACTAACCAACATTTTTTTACATTACTAACAGAAACTACAAAAAGGCAAACAACATTACTACATAAACACCGAGTCCTTCTCTTCCAGAATAGGTCTCCTTATCGGAGCCCTGGCGTTCCCACCCTACCTGCAGCGGACCTATCCTCCAGCTGCCCATGAACGCTGGCTTCTCCTACATGACCTACTTCAGCCCATGGCGGCAACCACGATCCTTCCTTCCCCACCCATTAATCTTTAGCACTCCATCGGGATTCAATACATATGGTAATTATTAACAAATTTAACAAATTTACGATGTGACATTATTTCCTTAATTTAACATTTTTTCTTTTGCTTCATACAGATACATAGATTCGTTGCTAGGACTAGACGCAATCGCCGCTCGCTGTGCACATGGGCCTTCAATCGACAAGCATCTGGCAAACCTACTCCGATACTCCACACATTCGAGGGGTACGCGGAAACAACAAAAGGGTTTTTTTGTGCGGGAGTTTTGGCGTGAAATTTGTGGCAAACGTCGCTTAAATTACCCCACCTACCTAAAGAGCTCTTTATGCAGGGACCAGGAGCGATCACAATTTTGGTGGTATTTAAATTATATTTTGCTTTCCCCCTTTTTTTACACGCTCCTTTTTCTTGTTTCTTCCCTCCCCTTTTTCTGCGCTTACATATAAGAAAGGTCTGCCGACCGATATGGCTCCGTGTGCTCACGAAGGACGAATATTTACTTAAGACATAAATATAAAAGACAAGGAACTGATTAATTTACACTAGCACGTTCCTCCTTGGAATATATATATATATAAAGGTAGTTTTTTTTTCTCTTCTATAGAAAATAAATAAATAAATATGCCTCCCCTGGAAGGCTTCAAAAACAAAGACCGTTGCTCTCGTCTTTATGTATGTTTGGCCAATTTCAAAAGGTAATTCATATAAGGTAGTTGTAGTAGTTGGAACGGACTCACATTGAATGACGCCACCGGGAGGTTGCAATTTTGATGAACCGGCGTCCAGGATGGTGGGCAGAGAACGCTACCAGTCTCTTGTTGGGTCTCCACTGCAGTAGCACCGAATCCCTCCTGGGCGAACCGGACACCCTCCGTTGAGCCAACTCCCGCTTCAAACACTTTCCAGCACGTAGACGGAATTGCCGTGGCCGACCCGATCCAGCGCTTCGACCACGCTACGCAAGAAAAAAAAATTGGACCTTAGGTTAGTCTGCCATCCACGCAAACTCCATGGCCACCATCACTCACGTTTAGTTTCAAAATTTTAATTATCTGTCGGTTCACTAATTTAAATTTCGCGATTCTCACGCACATACATATGTGTGGTCTTATAAAAGATTTTTTTTTTCTTGGGCCACTGCCTACTCCACCGACTTTGCTTTTTCTTCTCCCGCGCTACTGGCCAGCGGCCCCCTTTAAAGGCTTGTTCTACTTCCCAAATTGTCCCTGCACCTGACCTACCTCAAAGTCATCAAGATCGGGTCAATGGCCTTTTTTGAATGCTCTAATACCAAGTGGGTGGGAAGAGAGAGCGAAACGGTTCTAAGCTTCCCAACCTTCCATAGGATTCCTCTAGAGGGCGCCACTTTCCCCCAGTCTAGTGACAGCGCTGCCACCCCATGGAAATTTGACCACATCAGACCGCATATCGCTATCGATAACCATCATCTCCCTTGTTTACTTATCGAGCGAATAACAAATGTAACACCACCGCGGAGATGGAGACAAATCTAGAAACATCTACGCGAGCATTTTACTAAACTAATCTGACTTTTTTTTCTCCCATCTATCCTTTCAGATCCCCAGCCGGCTATTTTTACATCCCGCGCCCAACGAAGGCCACACCCACATTCTGATAGACCCGCCCGGATGAGATAACTGCAGCATGTACCACCGAAGCATGCTGCCTGGACAGTGTGGTTGCTCGCTTCATGCACGGATATCTTTCGCGTGGAATACGCCCAACGCCCGTCCTTGCAGGTCCTCCAGATCGTATGCGTTGTTACCCACAGCTCGAACAACTCTACTCTTCAGGAACTTCCTAGCAAACTTTGCGTTGTAAGACTTGCCAAAGTTGCTTAATGCGAAGTTGCGCCTCCACACCTCTTGTCCCGGCTCCAACCGTAACGTTCGAGCCCTCTGGTCGTAGCGTCGTTGGCTCCGTTCGTACGCCGCATGCAAATTCTCCTTCACCTTTTCACGGATGAGCGCCAGCTTGTCTTTCGCCTCCAGATCGGATATATCGTGGTCCGACAGCGACTTCAGTTTTCTGGCCAATTTGTAGTTAGCGCCGTTTAGCATCATGTGCTGTCCAAAGACAGCAAAAAATGGAGTCATCCCAGTGGCGGCGTGAACGGCGTTCCTGATGGCCACTTCGATTTCAGGTAAATATGCATCCCACTCCCTGTGATCTTGTTCTAAATACGTCCTTATTGCAGCCAGAACCGTACGATTAACACGCTCAGCGGCGTTGCTTTGAGGGGAATATACTGGTGTGCGTAGATGGGTGATCCCAAACGATTCCAGCATCGATTGGAATCCACTTGAGACAAATTGTCGGCCATTGTCCGAATGGATCACTTCGGGCACACCAAACTTAAAAAAAATCTCGTGTACGAGGAAGTCCACGACATTACTGGCGGTGGCGTCCTTCATTGCTTTCAAAAATGCGAACTTTGAGAAGTGATCAACCACGACAAAAATCCACGCGTGTCCACTTTTAGAGCGAGGATACTTTCCCAAGAAGTCAACGTATAATTTCTGGAAAGGACGATCAGTATGAACCTCTTCTCCGATTCCCACTTGCATTCTATAGTTTTGTGCCTTTGTCTCTTTACAAACTTCGCATTTTCTGATGAAATTCCTGACTTGAATTGCCATGCCCGGCCAATAAAACTGTCTGCGCAGACGGTGCAGTGTTTTGGTTACGCCTCCGTGCGCTGACGTCTCATCCACATGGGCCTTGTGGATCATTCCGGCAGTCAGTTGCTCAGGCACCCAAAGCTTCCAGGTTGTGCCCTCCACTTCATCAACTAGGTCGTGGCGATTCATGCGCTTGAAAATTAAGCCATCGTGTACTTTTACGTCCGGCAGTTTCTGCTCCTGACTTCGTACTTCTTCTATTAAGTCTTGGTACTCCTTGGACTCAAACTCCAGGGTTTGGAATCCCAGCAGCGACTCGGGTGATACCTGCAGTTCCTCCACGATCCTTGAAAGGGTGTCTGCGACGACATTTTCAGCTCCTTTCTTGTACTTTATTTCAAAGTCATAGGCCTGGAGTTGTAACGACCACCTGGCTAATCTTCCGCTAAGGTCCTTAAGCGTCATTAGCCACTGCAGACTGGCATGATCCGTCACCACGGTGAAGGGCATCATCTCAATGTAAGGCCTGAATTTTTGAATGGCGAGAATCGCAGCTAAACACTCTTTCTCTGTTACTGTATAGTTAATTTGATGTTTATTTAATTTTGCAGAGAAGAAAGCTATGGGCCTTTCCTGTTGCTCATCATCTATTTGGAAAAGGACTGCCCCAACCCCATACTGCGAAGCATCACATTGGACGTAAAACCTCTTCTTAAAATCCGCGTGAATGAGCACCGGCGCAGCGGTAAGTGCATGTTTCAGTTTCTGCACAGCTTTAATGGCCTCGTCACTGAGAATAAATTTTCCGGTTCGTTTTTTTAAGGCGTCGGTCAACGGGCAGGAAATCTCGGCAAAGTTCTTGATGAATCGGCGATACCAACCGGCGGTTCCCAAAAAGCTTCGCACCTCTTTAACCGACTTTGGGTTTGGCATATTCCGGATGGCCACCACTCTGTCCGGATCAGTTCGCAGGGTCCCACCTCCGACTATAAATCCTAGATACTTCAGACTCTTGAAACAAAATTTGGATTTGCTCAGGCCTATGGTAAGGTTCGCTTTCCTTAAGCATTCGGCCACTAACTTTAAGTATTTCAGATGCGTTTGGAAATCTTCCGAAATGATCAGGAGGTCATCCAAATACACAAACACGTTTGACCTCAACGTGGACGGAATAACCTTGTCCATTAGTCGACACAGTTGCTGAGCAGCGTTACACAGTCCGAACGGCATGTATCGGAACTGATATAACGGACGACCCGGAACAGTAAACGCAGTATACGCCTTGCTTTTCTCCTCCAGCTCTATCTGCCAAAAAGCGAACTTTAAATCCACGCTCGAAATAAAATGAGTTTGGTCTATGCGGCTAAGGATGCCATCGATACACGGCAGAGGATAAGCGTCTTTTATGGTGACTTTATTCAGCTTCCGCGCGTCAAGGCAGAATCTGTTTTTTCCCGGCTTCATCACCACAGTCGTTCGGTTGCTCCACGGACTGTCGCTCTCTTCAATTATTCCCAGTTGAAGCATCTTATCAACCTCTTTCCATACGACCTCTTGCTTGGCTGGAGATAGGGGATAGTGCCTGTCCTTTATTGGTTCGGTTCCCTCAACCAGCTGGATGTTATGTTTTAGCAACTGCGTCTGCCCCAAGCCAGAGTGTTCAAAAGTCAGAAATTCCTTCTTAACCTTGTCTAATTTTATCTTTTGCTCTTCCCGCAGGTCCCACATCTCTGGATCAGAATTCCTTTCCGTATCTGTATCCTCTTCGCGGTAATATTCCAAATCTTTGGTTGGAACCACCAGCTCGGATACGCTAGGATCACCTTCTGAAGTCACTGCTGACCCAAGCACCTGTGGAGCTAGTTCAAACAACCTCCAAAAGTCGATGCCGAGATACACTTCCTGCTGCAAGTATGGGCACATATACAATGTGACTGTTTTTTCCACATTTTCATATTTGACAGGCACAACTACTCGTCCTATGATGGCTCGATCCGCTCCAGCAGCCGTCTTCACAACAGAAGCGTATGGCTGTAGTTCAACCCCGAGCATATCCACCAGCTCACGGCATCCACGACCAAGCAAGCTTACTGACGCTCCTGTGTCCAACAGTCCCTTCATCTTGTGTCCTACCACCTCAATATCGGCGAAGACGCGCTGATCCACGTTGTCGCCTCGCCGCATTGCCTCGATGATGTCTCGCCTTGTTGTTTTTCGCCTCCGGAAACGTTCTCGAGCTTTTTTTACGCGACGAGTAACCATTCGCATCCCCTCCAGCTGACGTTCTCCAAAAATTCTGTTTCTGGCCTCCATGTATGCACGCAGGCGTTCTTCATAAGGTAATCTTTTTATTTTAGTTTCATTCTTATACATAATTTTATTATTCTTATTTTCTACAAACATGTTTTCCTTTCGTGCTTCTATTTTGTCGCGGCTTTCGCCTCCGAACGCGTTTGTGCCGCTCTCCACGCGCTCGCTCGGGCATTTCCCGGACAATTCACGCATTGAGGACTGAACGTATCGGGCTTGCCACACCTGTAGCAAAAGACCTTTCGATCCTTCGAGAGGCAATCTCTAAATACGTGGTCTGGCTGCCCACAATTCCAACATACCAATTTCGACTGGGGTCTGGCCACTCGGAATTCCTCCACATCCTCCGAGATGGGTTCTTCTCCACGCGGTGGAATCGCGACCTCACTCAGTATTGGTTTTCCTCCTGGATGGTATCTTGACTGACGCCGACCGAATGTCCTCTCGACCTGTTTGCACTCGTCTCTCAGCTCGTCCACCGTGTACACGTCTAAGGCGTAAACGTATCGGGCAATACTTTCTTTCAAGCCCTTTTTGATCACCCGTATCAGCGAACGTTCTCCCATAGGCTCCTTCAAACGGGAAGCAAGCAGGCGCATTTGATGTATGTAGTCGTCCACGGCTTCTCCCGTATGCTGTTCCCGTTGCAGTAACTCGTGCATCTTATCATGTTCCGTCTGGTGTCCTCGGAATCGCTCCCGTAATGCCCGTCGCAGCTGCGACCATTTGTGGATTCTGGATGTTCTGACGTGGACCCAATACCATTCACGGGCTCGTCCTGTCAGCAACACGTGAAAATTGCGTATAATCTCCTCCCACGGACATTGGAATTGCCGCTGCAGAAACTCCAAGCGGAAGATAAAATCTTCAATGGACGTTTTTGTCTCATCTCCGTCGAATGATACATTCCAGCGCTCAATTCGTATTCCTGACGTGACTGAGGTGTTTCTGTACGCGTTCGCGTTTTCATACTCAACGTGTCCTGACCTGCGGTCCTCCACTCGCCGCCTACGCGATTCGGGATTTCGCCACTGTCTAGGTTCTGGGTCTGTAGACCACTCTGAACTGCTCGAAAGGGTGTCATCATATACCTTTTTTGGTTTGGGTGGGAGTTTTGGGAGTTTTGTTTCCCTATGGTGAGATTTCTCAATCTGCCTGTTTATCTTTGGAATTGCCCCTTGTTGGGTCATCTCATTGCATTTTTCCACGTTCGACGTCCGATTGTGCTGGACCCCTTGCTCTCTACCATTCGCTGGTGGAGGAAGTTGTCGTCCCATAGGTCTTATGACCTCATTGACCATTTTCATCAGCTCATTAAATCCTTGCCGGAACTCTTCGCGTAACGCTTCGCTGATGTTTGCATCCATAGCTTCTCTATGAGTTTGATGCGCTTGGGCAATAACCGCATTGATCGCCGATTTTTCGGGCTCCCTTATCGGCAATTCGTCTACACGTTGTTTTGTTTTATCTAAACGTTGTTGCTGCTGTTGGACCTTCCTGTAGTTCATTGGAGTCCTAACCAACCCTCCAGCCATCATTGTCTGTGGCAATGCTGCAGCCGTTTCACCATCCGTCTCCCAAAAACTTGAATCTCTCGGCGGCCCTTTTGATCTAAGCTGGTGGCTTTGCGCCGATGGCTCGTCTTGTCTCTCGTCTCCAGACATTCTTCCCTAACTACTAATATATACTATATACGATATGTTTTTCTAATTAAATACGACAACCTAAATACCTAGACAGAACTTCAACAAATCCTTCTAATACAAAAAACACACAACGAATAACAACTGTTTCTATTTTTCTTTTTCTTCTAGCTTTTGTTCATATATATATGGGGGAAGGAAGACCAAATATCCAGCCATGGACTAAGTCGCCAGCATTCTTTTCAACGCACTCTTCTGAAATTTTACGGACTACTTATTGAATTTTGAGTGCCCATCAGATGCTCGATCCGTCAACCTGATTGATGGACGGCATCCAAGGGACCTCTTTTGGACCTACTTGAACCCTGCTTGCCGTATCGTCTTCTTATGGCTGTGATGTGCAGCCGATGCAACGCAGAATGATTCCGTATCATCTGGGTCACCAGCTTGCAACCCCTTGAAAACAAAGGTCACCTCAGACCCGCTCGACCACGAGACGCAAACAGGACAAATAGTAAGTACAACATAAAATAGGTACAGAATCTACTCGACAATAACCTTATTTTTATTTGTGTATTGTAGATTCGTTCATCCTCTCCAATGCCACCAGGCAATGACTGCAGGTCGCGAACCACTCCTTTCTCAAAAGGTGGTGTCATACCGTCAGCCGTTTAGAGACTGCGAACGCCTCCCCAATACAACATCCTGCCTGACTCTACTCTACTTCTTCCCTCGTGGCTTTAAGACCAGTTCCATATCCTGCGCGATTATGGGCCACATTTATCTGCCTCATAAGACATCAGGACGACTGATTTCTTGGCCAGGAGGTGGTTTGTAGGAGTCTTTTCGACCGAAGTTTTTAAATTTGTTTGTGAGGAAGACAGGCGGTGACTTAATAGCCACCAAGATCTTCCAATTGGGCGCCATATTGTTACGGAACTGCTTTTTTCCCGAAGGGCTAAGCCGGCTGGCTCAATGGTTCCCAGGGGTGGTCCCATCCCTATGCCCTACAGCCCGAACAATGCCTCCATCCAAACGATTCCTACACTTGACATCACTAACCAACATTTTTTTACATTACTAACAGAAACTACAAAAAGGCAAACAACATTACTACATAAACACCGAGTCCTTCTCTTCCAGAATAGGTCTCCTTATCGGAGCCCTGGCGTTCCCACCCTACCTGCAGCGGACCTATCCTCCAGCTGCCCATGAACGCTGGCTTCTCCTACATGACCTACTTCAGCCCATGGCGGCAACCACGATCCTTCCTTCCCCACCCATTAATCTTTAGCACTCCATCGGGATTCAATACATATGGTAATTATTAACAAATTTAACAAATTTACGATGTGACATTATTTCCTTAATTTAACATTTTTTCTTTTGCTTCATACAGATACATAGATTCGTTGCTAGGACTAGACGCAATCGCCGCTCGCTGTGCACATGGGCCTTCAATCGACAAGCATCTGGCAAACCTACTCCGATACTCCACACATTCGAGGGGTACGCGGAAACAACAAAAGGGTTTTTTTGTGCGGGAGTTTTGGCGTGAAATTTGTGGCAAACGTCGCTTAAATTACCCCACCTACCTAAAGAGCTCTTTATGCAGGGACCAGGAGCGATCACAATTTTGGTGGTATTTAAATTATATTTTGCTTTCCCCCTTTTTTTACACGCTCCTTTTTCTTGTTTCTTCCCTCCCCTTTTTCTGCGCTTACATATAAGAAAGGTCTGCCGACCGATATGGCTCCGTGTGCTCACGAAGGACGAATATTTACTTAAGACATAAATATAAAAGACAAGGAACTGATTAATTTACACTAGCACGTTCCTCCTTGGAATATATATATATATAAAGGTAGTTTTTTTTTCTCTTCTATAGAAAATAAATAAATAAATATGCCTCCCCTGGAAGGCTTCAAAAACAAAGACCGTTGCTCTCGTCTTTATGTATGTTTGGCCAATTTCAAAAGGTAATTCATATAAGGTAGTTGTAGTAGTTGGAACGGACTCACATTGAATGACGCCACCGGGAGGTTGCAATTTTGATGAACCGGCGTCCAGGATGGTGGGCAGAGAACGCTACCAGTCTCTTGTTGGGTCTCCACTGCAGTAGCACCGAATCCCTCCTGGGCGAACCGGACACCCTCCGTTGAGCCAACTCCCGCTTCAAACACTTTCCAGCACGTAGACGGAATTGCCGTGGCCGACCCGATCCAGCGCTTCGACCACGCTACGCAAGAAAAAAAAATTGGACCTTAGGTTAGTCTGCCATCCACGCAAACTCCATGGCCACCATCACTCACGTTTAGTTTCAAAATTTTAATTATCTGTCGGTTCACTAATTTAAATTTCGCGATTCTCACGCACATACATATGTGTGGTCTTATAAAAGATTTTTTTTTTCTTGGGCCACTGCCTACTCCACCGACTTTGCTTTTTCTTCTCCCGCGCTACTGGCCAGCGGCCCCCTTTAAAGGCTTGTTCTACTTCCCAAATTGTCCCTGCACCTGACCTACCTCAAAGTCATCAAGATCGGGTCAATGGCCTTTTTTGAATGCTCTAATACCAAGTGGGTGGGAAGAGAGAGCGAAACGGTTCTAAGCTTCCCAACCTTCCATAGGATTCCTCTAGAGGGCGCCACTTTCCCCCAGTCTAGTGACAGCGCTGCCACCCCATGGAAATTTGACCACATCAGACCGCATATCGCGATCGATAACCATCATCTCCCTTGTTTACTTATCGAGCGAATAACAAATGTA